>OX104060.1:4906291-5037708 GCA_944474145.2 Dicrocoelium dendriticum
ATTACTATAATAGAAAAGCCCTCATACTCAATTGATATTGCTCTAAGCTACGCTGGTATTAAGGAGCATCGTGGAAGAATGCTTCCAGCAGTGCGACGGAGCGTGGTAAATAATGACGGAAACCCGCATTAAACCCGAGGGAATTGTGCTGAAGGTGAAGTTATACAGTTTGTTGTTTTCAAGCTACTGGGATTCTATCAGTAATATAAAATATCACTGATAGCTGTTGTTGATATTCGTGCTGAATTAAGTCGCCGTTTCACTTGAAGCCTTTGTACATTAATCTAACACCCTCCCTAGGCGGATCATATCACTATAAAGCTTGAGCACCTTTTCCTTACAGCTACAGATGTACTGTGACGCTTGATGTGAGTGCTCCAGCACAGCTCTGTAGTGCAGTCGGTATTCGGACGAAGCAGGGAATGTTACTGCTATAAGTTCAAACGAACATCTGAAAATATTATTCGAACCATATTTTAACCACATACACTTCCACACGAAAAAACCCTATTTCCGGCTATCTTAAAGGTAAGTAGATATATTGCAGTTGAGGCGGTATTAGTGTGTCAGAGTAGTAAATTAATATTCAGACTGGCGCAACAAAGATTTATCTATAATTGATCCCGTACTACGAACTTTTGATAGAAGCTGCATGCTACACGGGATTTGTGCGTGCCAGTGCAGGAGTGAATCTCGCCTATGGGAAGTTCTTAACATATTCGACCGTCTGGACTATCTCACTCTCCTGCAAAAACATCAGAATTATGGAATCGCTGATCCAGTTCTGGAATTGATAGATGACTTTATTGTTCAAGGTCACCTGAATTTGAGGGCTCGTAGCGCCATATACTAACACATTGAAAGTAAGTGATGCGCAGCACATGGTCAAGTACTTTGGCCCCTCCTATTCATGGTCTGCATAAATCAACTAGCGTAGGTGCTTTCTTCAAATTTCCTAATATTATCAATGACTTAAAAAGCACAAAATCCTACTAGGTGACCGGGAAAAGTCATGCACATGGTCATGGAGAACGCGCTCCATTTTAACGTCGCAAATTGAAAAGTTATCATCGTTTGCCTGTAGAGTACTCATAAATACCGGCTGGCGCCCCAAATTGTACAGCAAGCTTCCTATGAGTGCGATCGCGGCTTTTCTCTTGCAACTTGCTCTTGGCTGAATTAAGCAAACTGTAAAGGTTTCAAAGAGAGCAAACCAACTTGTCGGCCTCCATGTTAGAGCGGTCGGGATAATAAATGCCTCAGTATTTCGGAAAAGGCTTAGTGCGCAAGTGATGCCGCTTGCAGAAAACGCTATCCGAACTTCGTTAACTTGGCATAAACACCACCCAGCGACACTCGATAAATCGAAACTCAGGGCGACGAATACGGTCAATAGTTTGCCCCACTTTTCATTGCACCTCAAAAGAGAAAAGTAAAGTGTACACGAAGAACATGCCATGTCAGTTCATAAAATACCCAACGATAAACCTCTCCTTTAAGGATTCTGTGAACTGAAAATTGCATTCCAAGCATACGTTCCGTCTAGTTTATGCGACGAGAATTTATTAATGAACTCTTCCGGGTGGTCAGTTTGGAAGTACAATTTGGCTGAATTTCCGAAGTTCCAGAAAACTATATAATATGTTGGATAAATGCAATACTTCATAGTATTGCTGTGAATTCGATTCATATTTGCCAACCAAAATATCCTGCTAGTTGCTTTAAAGGAAGAATAATCACGGTATAAATATGCAGACATGTTACAAATTCGTCTCCTGTGATAACGTCATACGGTACATCAAAACCAAAGCTGAAAGTGGGCCTCAAGAAATATGAATCATGGCAGTCTGCGCTACACGTAGGGATGATGGGCATTAAAGGAATGTAATCCATTACATATTCACTCAGCTTTTGCGTTATTCATTGCTTTGATGTAAGCAGTGACGCAACGACACACGCATGGTGAAACTACACCTTTATTTCGATAGCAATGATATTTCATTTGCTTTTAACTGGCCATACGCAAAGCTATCAGCAGACTGAAGTTAAAATGCCATAAGAGATATTTCTGAAACGTATAGTCTAATACATAGCTTATTCGACATGAGAAAGCCGGATGCTTCTACCGCTGGGCGGTCACTCGAAAAACAAAACACCTGGTGCACATTTATAACAGTTCCGTGGCGGAAACATGACGCGTAAAATTATCTTGTTCACGCATTCGCTTGAATGCAACCGACATGCAACGAAAAAATGAAACTGACATGCCGGTTTATGGCAGGTTGCATAATAAGTTCGGCAGTTTTGTTGCTATGAAGGGACACAAAAATGATTATTTGAGAGCAAAAGTCGAAGGACGTTATTTAATTAACAGAAGACAAGCGTTCACAAATACTGCTATAATGGACAGTCCTCCTTTTTGAATAAAATTGCGTGGTTTTTTCACGAAGAATTATAGATTGCAAGGTAGAGCATGTAATGACCGTAAACATGTTTAACCTAAAATGAAAAGTCGCTGCCGTCAACATAACCCTTTCGTTATCATTATGAAGAGGTGGATTAATAAGGTTGCTAATAACGATGGTACACAAATCACTCTAAACCACCGTTTAACAAAAATCTATGCCCAGTATTTTTCCTGGACAGTCTGTGATGCTTACAAAGAGTTGCATAATTGTATGTTATATAACCACAGCAAATATTTTGCTCATGTTTAGGCTGATCTTGAAATTGGATTACTGCCTAGTGCCCGGGAGCACTTAAATCAATTGACCGATATGCTTGTTCATAATTGATATTCCCTTGCAGACCACAGTGCACCATTTACTCAGGATAAAACTAAAATTGTTGCTTTAAGCTCCTCATTTTAAATTTAAATGCAACACTGCACAAAGGCACCGACATCTTTGACATTAGCTTATGGCCAGTTTTAGAGATGCACGCGAATTAAATTCCTAAGCGTAGGATTTTAACCACGCATTTGTTTATTCATTTCTTGTTATGCTTGCGTTAGCAGGACTGTCGTTACAATCGGCAAGTTTATTTATAACCAGTCTACTATTTGTCGTAACAAACAAACTAATTGGAACCCATTTTATACCTACACAATAGCGTTCGCGAACATACCAGTTAAAATAAGTATTGTGGGGTACAATTTTTCAAGTATCTATCATACGATTTACCCGGGAGATCTACTTACTCGCTAAGCTAAGCTTTTGTGAATGCAGTAACAAATGTACTTACCTTCATACTATCACCTGCACACGCCCATTTTGTCACCATGTCAGCAGAATTACCATCGCCCCGGTACAGCGTTTAGAAGACATCACCATGACTTGTTCTCAAAAAATACTTAGTCAGTAAACTGAAACTTCCCTTATTGACCGCGATTGTTAAATGAATACTGTTAACAGGAAAGACAAGTTTTTCTGCATGGCGGTAACTTGGATGTCGTTGGATATTCAGCGACGCAAATCACGCGTGAGAATTTCTCGAACTCCATAAATAATCTTCTTCTGTCCTAGTGATCTTCACCACGAATTGTTAACATTTATGTTATGCAACGCTTGCATTAGGGAGCAACGTGTAAGAATGCCTCCGGAAGTACGACGGAGCGTGGTAAATAATGACGGAAACCCACATTAAACCCGAGGTGATTTTGCTGAATATGAAGTTATACAGTTTGTTGTTTTCGAGCTACTGGGTTTCTGTCAGTAAGATAAAATAACACTGATAGTTGTTGGTGATATTCGTGCTGAATTAAGTCGCCGTTCCACTTGAAGCATTTGATGTTGTTAGATTAATGTACACCTTGCATGTGAATACTAAATATTATCCAAGAAATTTGGCCATCTCTTGCGCCGTTTGTGTTGACATGCATCCTCTGTGAAGAGCAGAAATTGCGCTCCGTCCTACGAACTTTCTTTACGCGTCTTTGAAGCTGCTCAGGAACACCATGTGATCACTATGTCTTGTTGGCGTTTTTCTCTATCCCGAAAGAGGAGTTTGACGAGGTGGTTGCTATGATTCAGCTGTCTGGCAAACCAAAGCGGACAAACGCATGGTTTGCCTGCAACCGATCTTTTGATCCTCTCCTAACGGTCTAGCCAGGTCAAAGGACAATTGCCCGCATTAGACAGATGTCATATGGGAATTGATTATTAATGTCGATGCCTTCACACGCCGGTATATAATTAACCATTTGAGAGTTCTCTATCTATTTCATCTTACGATGCTTAGCGAAATTGTGATGAAAAATGCTGTAGAATATGGCCCCTGAAGTAAGCTGCTTGAAGTTGTACAAAGCTCATTAACAATCTGTGCGGTCAAACTGCAAATGACATCTGAGTATGCGATGGAAACCCTCTTCACTTTGAGAAATCAATAAACCATGCAGTTACATGTGCACTGAGTACTAAACGATGCTTTATAACGGGCAAAAATCAATTACTTAACAAGTCTTTAGTATATTCGGCTTGGGGATTATAAAATTATTGGCCATAGTAACAAAAGAAATGAAATATACCGGTTTGTGGAGACTAATTGATGTATTCATGTGGACAAATTTACTGGTCTACTCATCTCTGCGCAAGGTAGACGGCTGTTGAGCACAATATTTGCTTTATTCCGCCTTCCGGTTTGAACGGACTATGCTAAGTAATAGATGAGAATATGTTAAACTCCTATGTTTTTTTAAAAATTTCGTTAGGCTTTGGACGAAAATAACCTTAGTAATGTGAGCATTTCAATATATATATATGAGCCAAAGAAGAGCAAGTTTTGTCGACCAACGTGTCGACTATAATATGTGACCAGTTTTCTGTGGTTGTCTCCCAGCTTGGTATTATGCCTGATTAGCCACAGGCAGAGACTGGTCTGCTGAGAATAGTCAGCATTTGGTATACCATAAAAATATCTCCTAGGATTGGCTGGTATTCGTTTCTCTATAAGTCTAGGGCTTGCAGTCTACATTGCTAAGAGAGGTAACACATTCATCTAGCGAATTTTGTCGTTGTGTATTTTGGTGCTTCGAGCGCAACAGCGTTGTACATGCGACCTAAATACTTTACACTAAGTGGGGCATCACGTAGGTTTTCATCATTTATAAAATAGTTGAGGGTTCGAACTATTCCACCGAACTGGAAGGCTGTTTACGTCTTTCGATACACATAAACAATGCAACTTCTATCCGAGACCAATATGTATATGTAAAATTTTAACATTTCGCTCTATGCTACTTGCATATATTGTGTGCGTAGGCTGTAATATATATTACAGTAATTTGCCTAGCCATTTCTGTCATATGCAACATTGATTAGTATGAGAAAAATCTCTGATTCTTGACGCACAGGTTAAAGTCATAATTCCCACCTCTGACCAAACACAGAATTAAGTAACAGTCGTCCAGCAGTTCTCCGGAATTCGATGGTTGTATGGCAGTGTCTGTCTGGGACGAAAGTATATAAGATGTGCAACCATACCCTTTTTCGAAAGGCAACAATAATGCCGAAAGGTGTATTGCATTTGGCCTACTAGCTCCCGTTGCTAGTCCGGGAGCTCACGTGAACACCGTGGTTGGCATTTGGTTTGCACGCTCTCGAATGTTGCTGTGTTACACAAATTCGTGCATTTTCCGATTTACTGATATCGTCACGACAAGCCGAATCAGTGCAGCGTTATACATACAAAGGCAACTAGTATTCAACCTGTGGTTGCTGTGATCCTAATGCCAAAACCATGTATTATGCATGTCCAATGACATAAACAAAACAATTTTCCAGATATTGTAAATGTATGGACGTATTAATTAGAAATATTTTCATTAACCAAGGTTCCTCTCCTCATTGCGTTTTTCAAACTATTGTAAATAACTAAATATTTTGGAAGCCTGATCTTCATTTAAAACGAACTCATATGTGAGCTTTTTCCTAGTATGCCAGCATTGCTAGCTGCAGTAGTTACGTGGCATAAGTAGCTGGCTGGTAACAGTTAGGTCTTAGGTTCGAATCTGGCATGGCTCAGCGGACTACTGAGGAGTCCCAAAGAAGCGAACCGGCCATCAAAGTCTTTTATGAATACATGGTGGCTGTCTGCCAATTTTCAGCTGCGAGTACTTTGCACGAGTATGCAATAACCCCCTGTTACTTCCCAAAAGAATTTATGTTATTTGGCGGAGCCTTCCAGATCACAAATTCATAGATTTACCATAAGCCAACTTGAAGCACAGTCAAATTGCATGATCAGTATACACGGCGCCGTTGTGAACAAAGCTGAATTAACGAAGTCAAAATTAGTTGGGAGCAGTCGGCAGTCGGCACCGGATTGTTTGTCCTCCGCTAGTCGTCAGTAGCATGTGCCAGACATTTTACAATTCTCATCCTCCTTTTGCCCAGAATATGGGGCAACAAATTGAAAGTCCGTTTTGTCTGTCAGGTGCCATGATGTTTAGGTTATAACATCGCTGCCTTGTTACTAACGTCACTAGAATACAATTGAACATTTTGCGGGAACATATAAGTAACCGAGGAAAATGGGCGACGGAGCTCTTTAATCAACAGATGAGCCATTTAAAACTACCAACTCGCACGATTGTTGACATTTTACATGCATGCCGAAAATGAGCACTTTGGACGAAGTTTTCAAATTGCATAGGATTACATGTGTGATTATTCGTAAAATACTGATCTTATGTATTTAAACAAGCATGCTGGCCGAAATGCAAAACAATTGCCAGGAAAGGTAGTTTGTTTGGCTGCTTAGCAAGCGTTGAACGCTTCATGGCTGACTCAATTGCAAGGGCGAAATTGCAAATGTTCATTTCAAGCTGCTCGGATGTTAGTCTACGATGATAATCCATTTTCTTTAAGAAGATTTAAGGGGAAAGAATATTTTGCATTGCCTGAAATATTTTAAGTTATTATCTAAATGGTTGTCAGTAATATTGGATATTTTCGCATAGCTTTGGTTGTATTTCTGGCTGTCGTCAGCTATATCTTTCTGTGTTTTCTGTATTTTTCCATTTGGGGTTTTCGTGTGGAACTCATGTTGTGCATCTTTCCATAGCGGACATGCTATTCTTAGGTTTAAGTCCATTTTTACGGCTAGCTTATTTAATTATTTGAGATATTTTTTCACGCATTTGTATGCAACGCCAATCAAATCTTCCATTGGACCAAGTCAGTGTCATAACAAGAGTGAAAATGCATTAACCCCAGCGGAATTGGATTTCAGCTGATTGATGAAAGTAGCTTGTCAAGATCACAGTGAACAGGTGTTGTCTCAACGAGCATTGGGCCCTAATATTTGTTCGCACGTGACAGGGGCGAGCTTGGATTGCATTTACCGGCCTACGGACAGGTGTGCATCAAAGAAAGAGAGGATGTCAGGAAATGTCAGAGGCGAAATGGAATTACATGGCATACTTGTTATAATGCGAAGGAGCTGATGTGTTTGATACATGTGAGTCCCGATTGTTCGACTGAAATTTTCTCACGTGGTGGTTCGAGGCATTCAGGCTCCTTCGTGTGCATTGTTGTCTTTTGCTGTCAACATCTGATTGAAATAAATAAATTGGACTGCGCCGAATTATTTATGAAAATTAGATATTCGCCATTCGTTTTGACACCCGTGGAAAGCTGTCAGCTCTGCAATTTGCGCAGCATGTCATGCAGCGCGAATCCACGGAAGTTGCCTCCGCAATATGTGTATTTATATGAAGGGAATTTTTTCTCTATTCATTATCGAGTTCCCTATGAATACTATTGTGCATCATTGTTATTCAGTGTGTAAGTTGCAGTCTGTCATATATCAATCGATTTGGCCGTCAGGCTACATACTCAACGAATTAAGATTCAGTTTTAACTAGCGGGCGTTGAATGATGCTTAGCCATATCAAACAACAGTTCTGAAAATAGTGTCCTCCTCGCCATAATTTTGCAAAGAATACAAATATATTGCTCTTCCAAGAAATAAGTAAAACTATTTGCTGCTTAGAATTTGAAGATAGACGACACAAAATCCGCTCCCAACACATCAATTACTTGAGAAAGTGATTCATGCTAATAACAGTAAATAATAATAATAGTAAAAGTAGAAGCAGTTACTTTATTCGCCTTGTTAAATTATTTCACAAACATAAGCAAGTTATAGTTAGTTAAATACATATGGTGTTCTGCAAAATGCAAAAACGCGATATACGGAAAATAATAGCCAAACATTAACATACCTCATACGATGGTTCATGCGAACTAAATTAATTGAAAAAATCTGACAGTAACTTGAAAAACGCATTTTCGATCTCTACACAATATCCTTCTTAACACATTTGTATATCCGTTTACCTTGATTTCATGGTTGTTTCTGGGCAGAGTGTGCAGCTGCTTTCTGCAGCCCCTCGATATAAGGAGTACAAATATATTGATACAGTCCAATCTGCTATGACGACCTGCCTTTGGCGATCATCTGACTTATGGAGACAAGTCAAAAATATCCCCAGCGATTTTCCTACATTTGCTCATTGTTCTTAAACAGTCTACTGCGGCCACCAGTCTAACGCAACCAGGACCAAGCTTTTGTGACCACCAGTAGTTCTAACCTATTCAAGGCTGATAATATTAGCACGAATGCGAGCAGAGGTGTCATGAATGTCTGACACCGTATAACACATATAGATTAGCGTTCCTTGCAATGTTTTATTTGCTCTATAAATCACACCAATAGCTACCCGCTGATTCATCATCGGTCATGATCGCGCATGCAGTATCTTATTATTCGATTCCCTTAAGCTTGTTAATATCGCTGCTGTCGCAAGTGACCAGTTCACATTGCGTAAACCCGCAATACCACTGGTTTATTCTCAAACAATGGCTCATATTGCCTTAACACCAGACGTGTCCATTGACACTATGTAACTAAAGCATATATCCCGCTATGGGCATAGGTGAACTAATCGGCTAGAGCCATTTTACCCAGCACAACAGCTGCGAGACGCCATTCGCGCACACTGGGTTTGTGATACTGTTGTACAGTCGCTAATGCTGTAGCTATCGCTTTCCGTGTGTATTTTTGCTGTCGGTGGTCAGCACATAGCGAGTACTGCTATGGTACATCCTTACTGAATTTGCATGTTTGTTGTTATACTTCTGTGTTAAGGTTCTTATGAGTGGGAAAATGGTGATTCCCAATCAGCACAGCCGAAGTCATTACCACTTGAAGAAAAAATATCAGCAATTCGACATGTCAAGAACGATAATGTTCGCAAAAATTGGCAAGTATGCGCAGTAGGAAAGACACAAGTCATTCTAAGTTTAAAGAGAAAAGCCAAGTTTTTGAATGACTTTGAGACTAACGCATCAAACCTGAATGAAAGAGTAAGAGAAGGTGCAGCGAAGACAGAAACGCATTTAACGGGAAATGGTGTCAGTCAAAACTGGCGAGAAAAGTCCCATAAACTGGACCCAGTATTCAAGAACAAACAATGCATTTCGCAAAGGAATTGCCAAACCCAGAATTTAACGTGTCAATCGGTTGGCGGCAAGTATTCAACGATAGTAAGAAGCATGTGTTTGCTAAACACTCGGTCGAAATGAGTGAATCAGATATATATGTGCATCAAATGCACATCAAAATTATCTGAAATATGTTTCGGCTACACAACTCAAGACATATGTAAGATAGATGAGGTTGGTTTGTTATTCAAAGTGACGTGGAATGAAAGACTTTTGTCAAAAGTAAGAAGTGTGCAGGTGCGAAAAATAACAACGCGCCTATCACATGTATGCTCCGCACTATCACGTTGGTTGAACAAGTACCGCCTTTGTGATTGGGAAACCAACCAAAGCTCGCATCGGTAGAAATCTAAACCAGAAAAATTAAAACAGTTTACAAAAATAATAATAAGGCATGGATGACTGTCGCTTCTTTCGACGGTTGACTTCACTTTTTGACAGCAACTGTAGAAAAATGCATATCGCACCATTTGTTGGAAATGCAACGTGACATCCCATATCCCAATAACTTTACGTCAAATTGCATTCCTGTCAATAGACCCCAATCCTTTACTTTAACCCCACGACCAGCAGTGCCTGCGGGCAACCAACTAGAAATTTAGCAAATAACAGCCTTTGTATTTTATTACGATCACGAAGTCCCACAAATATATGTCCAGAACTGAAGTCAAGAAAACAGGAAGTTTATTAACCTTGTTTTCTGGATAGCCGCTGCATGGGAAGACGTAGATAATTCAACAATATCTGTGTTTTGGAAAGCGGGGTTTTCTTTGTCCTGTAAAGCTAGATTATGCGAGTGCAATGCATAATAAATCTGAGATATTCGAGCAAAGTGTACTTCCTTCAACCTCTATTGTTTTGGATAACCATTCATGGGATTTTTTGGCTGCCGACTGACTGGCAGCCATATGGTTGTATTTGCCTCCAAACCTGTAAAACCACAGAAATAAACAGGAATTTGCCAGATACATCAATCTTAGCAGTTGAGATTATGAATTCTGAATCCGAGGACTAGTAGAAACAGGGTACTACATATGTTCTGAAAATCCATACATTCACAAATGCACAGGGTGCTGTAGATATTTTGAGCGACTAGACAATACAAGTCGGACACAATGACATGCTTAACATTAGTATGAAATCAATGGAAAACTAAACGCAGCTTTCATTTCAACTGCTCAAATAGAGACCATTCTACTTGATATTTTTCCTTCGGCTAGGAAAATGTTTATCACAATAGAACTGTGTGTGTATGATGTTCCTAAAGCTCGTTGGTTTCGATGATTTACTGATGAGCTCTTAAAATGTTGACTCGTAAACTGTAACTTCATACCATAATTAGTACACATATATCCCACCTTCTACATTAATAATGATGTCGCTTTAATTGGAACCAAATTGTAGTTGTAGCATCCGTCGGTTTACAGCTCTATTTCGCGATCTGAAAGTTTAGCACAATTGTGGATTTGATCATGGCCTCTGCATGATCCTGTAGATGGCGACCGCCTGCCCAAGGTGACCACTAACTATCGGTTCCCTGATTGGTCGCTTTGGATAGGTTTGACTATATACGGAATAGGTTTAAATTATGAACAATGTGTTTAAGTCTGATAAAAGTCCAAAGAACGATCCAGGCTCCAGTATATCCAGGAGAACAAGAATTTCGACTGTATTCTAACGGACTATTTTCATGGTCAGTTTCAGATGGTAGCCCATCAGATTTTGTTGCGACTACCTTTCAACACATGTGAAGAAAGATTTACAAAATGCGATACATTTGGGTGAGGTCACATCGTAAACTGCGCTAACTTCGTCTGCATATTTTAAGGCCTTCTGTGATAGTTGACCAGCAAATAAATTAACACTATCTATAGACATGTCCACTGCATGATCGATAGAACAATTGCTATATCTTTTAATGAAATGCACATATTACAAAATAAAATTTTGTATGAGCGACGTAGTTTTTTATACAGGGGTATTTTATTTAATATGCAACAACCCCGTCCAAACGATGCTATTAGGTGGAAGATTTTATTGCAGGTTTCAGATAATCCACAATGTGTGAATGGCGTATCTTAGATGTGGTGGCAGCATCAAGTTTGCGGCGATGAACTCGGAGACATTATGATGAGAATTGTGAATCTTCCCAAAAATAGCTTTCTCCATCACACGAAATGACGTGCATAGTCAAGTTTCACCTGTCCTGCGAGTATTTAATGTTAATATTCGTATACAATCAGGTAAGGTTAGGCTGAATGAAACTTTTGTATTCAAAGTGGCACGTATTGATAGAATAAATATATGGAATTATTTTGATCGCAGTTATTCCCATGCATTTTTCTTTTTGACAGAAGGATCAGCATTATTGATGGCTGGAATTTACCTTAGGAATAAATAGCGAACCTAATGCAGCACAGTGGGCATTCGACAAGCCTCTTATATCTATGAATTAAACTGCGATTTCTGATTAAACGAAATGCGAAATTTATTCATAAAATCTTATGAGCAGTGCTTTTCAATAGCACCTCCTATCACAGCCTTCACTCGTTCATCTTAATCAGTTTCTCAAGGTAGAACTTTGCATAGACTGTCAGTGCCAGTAAATGTGTCGGTATTGTCCATGACTACATGCATTTTCAAAATGAGTATTGAAAGGAAAAGAGTGAGAGAGAGAGTGTTGAGCCATTGAAAATGTTCACGCTTGCTGTGTTCAAAATGCTCGCGATATTCTATTGTATCCATCTAAGATGATAGAATTTGGTAGCTTACTTAACAAGAACACCTGTTCCGTTTGTTATGCAGGATTTTATTTATAATTTAATGGCTCAATCATCCACTGACCCCAGGTATTTCGCGAATAAAGTAAAATGCGACAGCTACAGCTATCCTCGAAAAACCACGGTATTCCTTTGGGAGAAAGGGAGATACCGATTTACTCTTTGAGTTCCCATTCTTGCTGACATGCCACAGAATAGTGCACTAGGTATAGAACCCAGAAGAACTTCTCTGGGATGCAAGTAGAAACCTCGCCAATCAGCCAAAGATATCTTCTGTTAGAATAGTATTTTATTTTTGGAAGGTGCCTTAATTCTGAACACTACACTGCATCCGTAATTGAGATATTTTATGGGTCGCTAATTCTTGTCTCTGTAACTCACATATGATGTCGTCCTTGCTAGGGCTCATTGTACATAAATAGTTGGATTCTAGTAAAAAAATCTGTGGCTCTGTCTTCTTGACACACACTCATGCTTTGATAAACAACATTCCTTTGAATCAGTAACCTGAAAGCAAAGCAGTGTGTTTGGCGTTGGGCTACAAGGAGTCAGTTTTAAGTAATAAGGAGCCACCTCATTCCAACCCCCAACCTGGAGGACCAGGAGGCTGAGTTTGTCTGGCCTCAAACCATTGACCAATCTGGTATGAGTGACTCTGAAGGTGAAAAACAGCACCACCCAGCATAGCCCAATGGATCACTGAGGCACGCAAACCATCCAACCATGGTTAGGTCCAGCTTCATTACGACGGCATTATTAGTCCTGTAAAACAATTATTTGCCTGTTTAAGTAATTCAGTTAAACATTGGTGTAACGGATTTCCGAATACATCCAAGGAAGCAATTGAATACTATCGCGAACCTACACTTGGTTAAAGTAATTCGGTTATATCTCATGCAGTTGATACAAAATTACCGTAATGCTTTGTTCCGCGTAGAAGGAAACAAAAAACCATTGTTACCCTTATCAGGACCTTCAGTTTGCTAATCGCATTAGTGTGCTTACGTGGACTATACTAATAAGTGTATAACGCGGAATTTTACATGGGACTAAACTTAAAAATTGCGGTCACACGAGTGAAATTAAATTTGCTTACAACTAATATGGGTTAGGACAGAGTGTGGCAATTCGTTTTGTTGGTGCTGACGCAATCGACATAAACGCATGTCGGTACAAAAGCAGTTGATATTCCCCTGTTGAGGTTGGAAAATTAATGTCGGAAATATAAAATGCTCCGCTTGAAAGAAACTTTTCTTTACGCTGTAAACTAATGACAAATTTCAAACCCTTATATTCATTAGGATATCAACCAATATTTAGTAAAATGGCTAAGCATTAATGTTCTAGAAGTGTAATGTGTTCTCTCTCCACATCAAATTGTAACATATACAGTTTTGACTGCAACAGTTTTAGCTAATCAATCTTTGTTGTTAAAATGTATTTTTGTTTGCTTAGTGGCTAAACGTCAAATCCAGTTGGTGGCCCTGCCCAAATGCCCTAGTGGTTGCCCAAATAATAGTCGAGTCAAATCAAACTCACTGAAACAGATAGGGCTTATTTAGGCGTTACTACTTTGCTTTACATAAAAGCTGCGTGAGTAAACCCTCTCATCTGCACAATTCCCGTTACAGTTTCATTCCTGACATTTTGTACTTTAATCCACTAACTGCAGAAGAGACTGTGACGATAAAAACATTTGCACGATTACATTTGTATTTTGATGACATGTCCCCTTATATTAGCGGCATTCCACGGTATACAACATAAGAGCGGTTTAAGAGGTTAGACACACTGAATGCCCAACGACGTGTTTTAATACGAGTGTAAGATTTTTATCAGCATTTCCATAAAATCTGTTTCAAAATTTGGTGAGGATTCGCAGTAAGTTTTTCATTATGCATCGAGTCTGTAAGAAATCAATAAAACAATCGTATCAATCAATCTGAGCAAATGAACTCAGTGTATTTATTATGTGACAATCAGCTATCAATTACCTGGGGAAGGAAACGACACACAACATTAAAAACATAGGATGTGCATATTACAAACTTCATGCAGAACAACTTTTTTTCTCGTGTTAGCCGTACATGTCTCATTTACTCTCTACACAGAACACTTCATGTCAATTCAAATATCAAATGAGCAGACTCCGTTACTAAAACCTCATCAGAAAGGACGGGGTGTATATGACCAGTGAACGTGGAAGTCCAAGTAACACATGCGAATACGAAAATCTGTCAAATAATCGGAGTAATATAATCATCAAGGTATTCCGATGAGCAAGATTTATATGGCTACGTAATACATTTGTAAAGTATTTGCTATTGAGAATCACTGTCGTCTTACTCTATAACATTGGCATCCAGGTCAACGCGAACAATTGGTTTATTGACTATCATACCAAGAGACAATATGAACCTTTTCTTCGTGCGCTCGGTTTTTCGGTACCGTGAGAAATATACCATAAATTATAGTTGCTCAGTCTTATTTATCTTATATAGGACAGGCTGTGAGCGAAAAGGAATTAGTACATTTCATCCCACGAATACTTGGAGCGTTGTATATACCCAGTGCCATTTAAAAATTATTGGTATAAGATGCTCGGTAGCCTTGAAAGCAGAAAATCAGTCGCGTGCAAGATGTTTACCGAGCATATTCCTAATCTCCTTCTAGTCTCTTTGCGAAATCTTGTTGCCTTATAATCCAGGAAATTGAGCCAACATCTATGAACAGTTAAATAGTTGTAAGCCGGCGAGTTGAGCAGATGGATCGACGGACAGCACTGTATGTGGAACCGTAAATATTTATCAGACATAAAAGAGAGCGAGGATAGTAAAATTCCAATTATCCTTCAGACACGGTATTAATCCTATTATCCACTCTGTCTCTGATACAACACAGTTGAAAAGTACAATATCTTTGGTACTTGGTGGTCTATCCGCATATAAAATATAGTGTGTCGGCAACTAAAGCGGTAGTCTAAATCGAACGGATGTAAAAATCACCTGGAACCTGTTATAAGCCAACCATGGTGAAGATGGATGCCAGTGTTACCAGTGTTACTTACTCAAAGAAAATTTAGGAATATCAATGACAGCCTGATTAACGTAGGCATAATGATAGGTTTAGGAGAGCAGGCAAGTGGTTCAAGTTTATGAACCAAGGCTGTCTTCGAAATGCGGGTGATAAGGTGTGTACGCGCGACATGGTGTGAGGGGAGCAACAGTCGCCGATCACACAAGAGATTCGTGAATGAAATTTGCCAGGACGGGTCAACAACATCAAACCATAGGAACTCACAAGCTAATCGGTTGCCTAGCAGATTAGAATAAACGGACCCTATTTTCGCTACGCACTCAACATGATGTTGCCCTGCACAGCAAATTCGCGCAACATTTACGCGTTTGTCGGGCAGGCACACTTGATCTTGCTTGGTGAGCTGCTTGATACACTTGATGTCAGTCCACCTTTTAATTCAGTAACCGCTTGGTTAACTGAAATACTTTCATGATGCATGTGTACTTTGGAACAGTGGTATCTTTAAATTGAGCGTTTCTTTGGGTGTGACTTCATGCTGGATGTAATTTTTGGTTAAAATCGATTGAAAAAAGAAATGATAAAAAAATACAGCGCGAGGCACAGACTTTAATTATGTTACTGGATTTTCTCCGTAAGCGCATAATGAAAATAGCACTCCATTCCTACTTCGGCCAATCTACAATACGCATATCGTGATGCAACATCAGTAAATATTTGGTGAACTGGCCCAGCTAACTTAGATTGTCGCAATTTAAGAATTCTTTATACATGTATAACATTGAAGAAGAGTATGGAAAAGAAATTGCTCGCTGATTTAGATTCTTAATTCCTTATAGCCACATATCACGAGTTGCAATCGTAAATAATGATTAATTATCTTTGAGTCTGCAGGAAGGCCGAGAAATTCCACACTTTCCACTAAATCACGAAGCGCGCATAAAACTAGTCGTGTTTTCATCATTTTTTATTGGGTTGACCGGGCATTTAACTTCGTTATTTTGCCAGATAGCACCCCACAAAGCACGATTATCTCGCTACGCGGCTTGTAACTAGCTATGAGGTCGAAATATGTTTAGTCAAGCAAAACGCTCCACCTGCCGATGGCACAAATCAAAGTAGTCTAGTACGTGCTGGAGGGAGGATATTTAATTCGATTTTCAGGCAAGTTCAAAGATGAAAGGATTGGAGATGTATATTTGCTTTTCGTGCGACCGTGTTATCCAGCCTTTGAAACGACTGCCACCGAAGTTAACGCAGATTTACTGACACAAAAGCCTGAATAAATGGTGGGAAACCTTGAGAGCTTTTAGCAACTCTGTGTCACCTCAGCGAAAGGCCACTGACCGTTCGTGTGTAGGAGCCCAATATAAGATGCTCCAAACTGATACCAATACCACACCAGTCACGATGGTTGCGTATGGATTTAAACCCTTGATATTTCTAAGCTAGGTTAATTATATTCCTCTTTTACAGGCATGAACCTTATGAAATTTCTGCTTTATGATCAATAGTGTTGCCCACCTCGAAAACGCTGCAATCAACAACCACAATCACTTCATTATATTAAAATACAAGACATTGAACCCGGGACCAAGGCGGTGCTTGCCAGTAACGCTGTCCCTAAGCCAACGAGCCACTGTAGACGAAATTAGGGACAGTGGTTATTAACTGAATATGTCACCTTGAGGCACTCACTGTGTGAAAGGATTTTGAGTCGCAATTTTATTATGTACGGCGATTCGAAATGATGTGCACTTTTGTAACTTCAAGCAGTGGGCCTGGACAGAAGCTAATTAATATGGGTGTTATCCACCTCTATTAAGCGAAATCTGGGGACAAATTTGAGCTTATTGTTAATCTCATCGAGAAGAGATTACAGACAACTGTTGTATCTAAACAGGCACGACAGGCCCGTGCGCACGCAGGTCTTGAAACACAATCGGCAGAACCCATTTGCAAAAGCAGAAGAAGGGGCGGACACGTCCTGAACACACTATTAACAAAAGTGTGTCTGATAACGTACAGGAACTATTAAGATGCTAGCCTAAAACTCTGCTCTATGCCAAAGATTTATTAACCGAGGATCAAATCCATTGCCCTCTGCGAGCTGTCGTTGCTTGCGTCCATGACGTTTATTTATTATGTCCGGATCAGCAGTCAACAAGCCCACTGTCGAGCGAATCGGTGTCCACTTGCCAAACGGATTGCATCCATGCGGTAAGAAAAATGAAAAAAATATTAGCCCGGGATCTTATTAATCGCGGAAAACCCTAAATTTTGAAAAATTTGCCTCTGTAACATGCATGAATGCTAAAGCTTCCTGTGCACAAAAGAGCTGCATTTATTTATTTGGTAAGGATAATTAACCATCACATTATATCCATGATTTCAGCTTATGCCGCCTGCTCACACTGGTTATTTACGGGAAAATCCTTTATTTGGAGCGTGTTATGTATACTTTAAATTTAAAATTTTATCTTTTTCTGAAATGTTAGAGTAGCACCACCAGTTTGTGTAGATGTGGATACAGTAGCAAGTTAGCTAACTACAGATTAAGCTTTGAATAGTTAAAATGATTTACTTTGCATCAAATAAAGTGTTAATATAGCGATAATAGCATGACAATGTATTTTACGCCAGTGTGTGATATTTTGCATAAATGATATTAAGCCCATCAAATATTGCGCAGAAGAATAATCACCCACGCTACTATACTATAACATTATGAATAGAAATATGAGCATCTTAATCAGCATTCTTGGTTCAGCAACTGTCTTAGTCCGTGTGATGGAATTCCTATTATACTTCCCCGATGGATTAGCCCAACGAAATAGATAAACGATTGTCGTGCAGCATGCTGCGCGACTGTAGCCTTATACCAAGAGAGTGGAATCAGAAAGTTAGCGAAACGGAAGTTACATGCCTTTGTAACCAAATTTAGTATTATAAAACAATAACCAATTAATTTGTTGGCAAGATAGCACACAATAGATACACCTCTCTACGATGGCGCGCAGTGTATAAAGTAGAAGATAGCAAATTCGCGAAGATAGCAAAAGCACGTGCCACTGAATTTAACAAATCGCAGGGTATTTGATGCATTGGCTTTTTAACTAATAAGTTTAACTTTCTAACTTTATCAAAATTAACTGTTATTGTTTCAGGAAAATGGGTTAAGTGTAATCATGGAGCTATACTAAGATGCAGAGCATTTCTAAAGTGCAAATTTTTTCTACTTGAATTTGATATAGACAAAACCCAAGTTTTCAGGTTTGTGCCGCTCATCTTGTGGAATTATCAATAGCGGACCCAGCAAATTAAATGCATTAATGAGTAGCCACATTCTAGAGTGAAATACGGATCACAAAATGGGGAGCATACAATCTGAGATGAAAGCAGTGTATGGGTATTAAGCGCCGGCATGCTAGTGCATGCATCGCAGCTGTGATGCGAAAAGATTTATCCAAACCTTCATTAGTGTGTATACAGCGATATAATATAGCATTCAATTTTCCACGGTAGACATCCAGGGAATGCGTTAGTTATCAGTAGATGTACTTATAGTGTTGTGCTATGGTGATGATGAAGTTTGCAGTTGCTCTTCCCCATGTGCAGGTTGTTCACAGCAGCGGTCTCAAGTAAAATAAATTTTTCGGTCGTTCCATCTACAGCCATCTGGGGACGTTCAGAATAGTAATTTTTTGTTTTCACGGTTTGCTATGATATACGTTTTCGTGTTTTCTTCTTAAAATAATGCGAACACTCCTTTATCCAAATAGGGACATGTAAACTATGTTAGGCACTTTTTAAGCACTTGATATAGAAGCAAATAAAGAAAATTCAGAAGAATTATTTGTTCATCAAACTAATCACGTTACGTGACAAGAAGTTGCGAAACTTTCTATAGTAACCTTAATGGCAGTATCTTTGGGTTAACGGGTAACAGATGAGCGGCTGGTGATGCTACTGAATTTCTAGAAACTATGTTGTTGAGTAGAAATGCATCATGTCCCTGTTCATACAGGCAGTCATCCCGCGCCTGGTACCCCACAGTACGGCCTTTTCGTCCTTTCTGTGATAATCAAAAGTGCGCATTTCACATGGCACATGCAGTTTTCGTTCCCGAAACTGTACTACTGTCAGTCTGTGATTGAGACCGCTAAGCTACGGGGTCCGGTACCCTTCGTTGTGACTAACTTATTAGATGCCATATAGCACCGTCTACTCTATAATGGATTGCAATTTACTGCTGTGTAGAGGACCGTAAATTCCCCTTACCCACCGACGAAGTTGTTTAAATTAAGCTGCCAATTAACTTAGGGCAGTAGAAGCCTAATAATGTAGATTTGACCTAACCGTTTGATCCTTGGTTCTGGCTTATAAAACGTGCATGAGTGTAGGGATCATGCAGCAAGTGTATGGGCCAAAAGCTTTTCAAAGGCAATGTGCATCACTTGTCACAAGAGGATATCCTCAAAAATCAGGTAGTGCGTATGCACAGTGGATAAGACCGTAGCGTTTTTTACACTAACTTAATCAAGGTTGGCTTGCATTTTGCGGTGCGATAATATAGGTGCAATAAGCGATTACGAGGCTGGGGTGAAAATACTTCATAATTATTGGTCTAGTTGGTGACCCGAATTTGTTTGAAAATTTAAAGCCAGTCATATGCGATACGTTAGACTGTATGCTACTTAGTAGCCCTTGACCAAAGTGGTAAAGACGAGGGAACACTAACAGTTGCATGGAATAAAGGTGAGTTAAAATAGGTGTGTAAAATAAACCGGGTAAGAAAGTTAACAGCTAGGCGTAGGAGATTAAACGAAGGATTCATATGTCAGAAATGATCTTTAAATAGCAGCTGACATTTTTTCGAAATATTAATTCAAAAAAACGCAAGACGAACGTGAGCAAGTTTCCCGTCAGTTTTCCAAGTGTCTTTAAATGGCATCGTCGGACTGTGGCAGTTACATCCGCCAAGACGCAGCAACATTTCATAGTAAAAGTCGGAATACGCGACCAACAATCCTACGGGGACACGGACACGCCAATTTAAACTATCCGAATTCTAGATGTGCTGTGGTGTGGAAATATAGTTTATTTAAAAACGCTTTGTGGAAGATATGAAAATTGCTTACATCGAAGCTGCGCCAAACTTTGGACTCGTACTTACTATTCCTGTTGTTTTCAATTCAGCAATGTTAGCGAATCTTGTTCAAAGTTTAGATTCTGCCCAAATGAGTGAGTTTGATTAAATGTACCTCATAGTGAGCGGTTTTAATGTGCAACATAATCATTTTTACACACATACATAATTCTACGCAGGCGTGGTCAAAATGGATGAAACGGGTGGGGCACAGCGAGTTAAGATAAATTAGCTACATCATTCTAAATTGCAAATACATAAGAGCCAGGCCACATGCACCCCATCCAACATTCACCAATTTTCTCGTTTCTGCTCTATTTAACAGTTCGGTCTAAGTAGATTTAAGAAAGCACTATGATAATAGTTGTTAAACAACTTCCAGTTGCTTTCCATTTAGTAATTTTCATTCAAGGTCCATTAAACACTAAATTGACAACATGAACACTTTCGCCAACTTTTATCATCGAAATTAGATTAGGGGTTAAATTAGGGGCGATTATCAAGCAGCCATCTGTCGTTCATCGCGTGCAAAAAATTCCAAATGAATTTTATAATAGTAGACACCAATGTTCAAAATAAGCTTTATTCGCAGATGGTGAATTTGGATTTAATGGACAGTGCCCAAGTTCAGCTTAGTCTGGTTGCCATATGCGTAGCGGAAAATGAGTCAAGATCCTGCTAATGTTCTTCTACTTGGACTATACAATATGTGCTATGTGACACCACGAGTTCGGCTGACGAAGGATACAATGTGTCCTGTTGTTTCAGTCGGACTAAACTCGAATGGCTCTGCATTGGAGTGCGCTTATATCCAATCCCTTTAATGTGTAACGCGTTGCTGCGCTGGATGTTAAAGTTAACAAGGTTTTACCAGTCACAGAAGCTCAACTTCACTGACGCTCCCTTCAGGAGGATGTTAATCGTTGCTCAGTGAGATGGGGTGTGGTGTCCTCCTGACCATGCTAACATAAAAAATTAGTCCCAGCCTATGTGGAACGAGTTATGATTTAGCCAACACATTTATGAGTCGGATAAGTATGAATCCTAACTTAGACAGCAATTACATGTACCTTGAAGGAGTTTAGACGGTATCTACCTCCTTCTGGTTCACAATGGATATGATTGTGTGGATGAAGTTATGGATGATACAAAGCAAATTATTCACTGGCTGTTAGTATACGCAGGATTCGTGCGGCTCTCCCGTGCATATCAATCTGATAAGCAACCACTTAATGGATATCGCGATTCGGCTAAACCAACTTACACTTAAACTAAGTGTATTTAGGCTGGACAAATTTCATCAATTTAATGGGTTTATTCTGTCGAGATGAATAACCTTCTAGTTAGCTGCACAGGTTGCTTGCGCTAATTGCGCATATCTTGAATAAATTTCTCGCGTTTGTAGCGTTTATTGAAGAAATTGTGTACGTTTTGTACTTATCGCGGATTCGTTGCCAACGATCTTATTTCATCTGCTAAATTAACGGAATTATACCACCGTACCTCTACGCATTTTACGACCCACGTTTATTCATTTTGTCGTCTTAATTTATTGGCTGTTGCTTGATATCCCTGTGTGCCTGCTCTTGATGTGCATGCTGACAAAATGCCTACCTATCTGTTACCCACTACCTCGTCCATACCGGCTCTAGGATACAGTTGGTCGTTGTTAGAGGGGACAGGGTGCACGGCTTTCGTGACCGTATTAAAACCAAATTGTGGTTCTGTGCAATCAGTGTGGAGCGGACTACGGTACATAAATAGCCTTGCGTTTGCTTGATTCTCAAATTACTGCTTGCCGGTTTTTACCTGTTAGGGGATGTGGGCCGACTCTGTTGAAGAAACTTGGCTCCCGTCCACATGCCTCACGGTCATATTCCTTCGGGTTTACACTGGATATGGAGAGTGTGATTGGAGCTATGGGTGGTGCAGCGCAAACCAATTATGCTCCCTCTGTAGGCACAGGCTCCCTGTGGCTGGCCACAGTAACAAGTAAATCTAAATCTGGATAGCTCCAGCCATCTTGATATCGATAAAATAATTTGAAGACAGGGAAAGCTCCTTCCAAGGTTACGTGGATGAATACAAGGTTTCATATAGCAAACTGGATAATCCGGAGCAATGTTAAATCATTAATGGTTTCTATTTGTTATAATTAATGCGATGCAACGGTTTGCTTAAGCCACTCACCATATGAACACAGTTGGATGTTACCCTATGCACTAGGCTGCAGTAATGTATCTGTTAGGATACCGACAACAGACAAAAGTTTTTCCAAAATTGAGTAACAAGAATGATTTTTTGCAGTAACACGACTTTTGTTGGAATAAATTTTATGTACGAGACAAGTACTGTGAAAGGATATCGTCACATTCATCCATTGTGAAGGTTGGCGAATAGTAAAGACGTTTCCAAGGTTCGGAACGCGATGTGCAAGTGCGCATTTCACTGGATTCTGGTTACCAAATCACTCATTAGGTTATAAAGAGAACAAAGTAACTTGTACCAACATAATCAATAGCTGAAACAATAACATTAACAAGCCATCGCGACAAAACCGGCACTTAAAGTGGCGCAGTGGTTTGTTTGCCTCATTGTTCTATTGAGCTATTCTGGGTGGTGATTATTTGCACCTTCAGAGACACCCATAGAATGGTCCATTTTTAAGGCACGAAAACAGTCTCCTGGCTCACAATGTTGGGTGTTGAAGTGAGGGTGGTTCCGCACTCCATATAACGGCTTCTCTGTAGTCCGTTGCCAAAACCCCGCTGCCTTGACTTACGGATTTGGTTTTTGGTTGAGAACCCAAATATTTTTCGTGTCGTGGCCTGTGGATCCTGACAGCATTCAGCCCAAGCAATACAAGGAAACTTTCTTTTAGCAGTTGCTTGATGCTCCGGCCGTCGTAGAGGATAATCAACAGCGCTCCTTTAGCTGCATTGCGTAGGGTGGAAAGGTGTATATGTGGCACTGCTCAGGCATTTCCGTCTACTTATCCCCTTCTTGCGCTTCTCCACCCATATAATCATGCTCCAATTTTATTTTACTCTCTCCATAGTTTCAAACCCCCAATTACTGGCCACCCCTCACCTTGCTTTAATAATCTCTTATGTTCTAGGTTCAACTCAAAAGCAGCAGCAGTGTGTCGCTCCAATCCAGTCGACGAGTCCATGATCAAACATTCGGTCAACGTCAGTTCATCCGTTTCAACTAGCAGTCTTCGAGACTCGTTCAGACTGGCATGCATTAACGTGCTTATTTTGCAACAGATTGGACAACTGGCAGCCCTTTCCCGCACACTAGATACATATCAATTGATTTTGTTGCTTATCAGCAACCTACCAGTAATATTAGAGCTCCCTGCCTTCCCTGATTTCCACTACATGCAGCGCTTGCCGCACATTATCATTTCTCCTTTCTGGCGATGATGCAGCTGCAAACGCGTGTCAAGCTGGCGTCTGCATTTATTTGAGTCCCCAGACTGAAACGGCCCTGATCCATTTGATCCCAGTCGTAAATTGTATTTGCGCCTTTACATTAGGTGGTTCGTTCCATGCTACCATGTCGTACGGGAAAAATCCGTTTCTTTTTTGCATTGTGGCCTACGTCCCTGCATAATCTGGCGCTGCTTCGGTGAGAGAGGATTTCCAACAGCAACTACAAGATCACCTTCTTTACAAAAGGAGCACGGATAGTGTGGAGTTGCCTGGCGATCTAAAGGTCATAGTCGAAAATTTGTTCTCTGATAACCTCCAACTGAACGTCTGATATGGGGAGGCTACCGTAATAATAACGGTGTTCGATTGCTACAGCTATTTGATGACGGTGGTCTCTTTCTGCCGAGCACAAACCTTTGAAATAACATTTGCAGAAGTGTAACTTGGCGCCCATCAGATTCGCACCAGACATCAAGGCAAATAAATCATATCAAGATCAGTGACCGCTGGAGAGGCTGGGTCAAAAACGTTTGCTCGATTCGGAGCATGAGCGTGGAATCTGACAAATCAGTTGTTTGACCCGGTATCCAGGTGCGTTTTGATGGAGGACCGCAACGTCGAAGTGAACGGATAGTTATCAGCCAGCTAACGAATCCAGGTATTCTGAATGTGTATGGAACGGCGCTGACACACGGTCTGATTAATGTACCAACCAAATCAATACCATGTTGCCCAGCTCCGAGAACTCCACCAATACTGAGCAAGCCTCCCGAGCTACCTATATTCCAAATCATTTCGAACACCTACGGGCGCTCAACGCTCCGCTCTGTTCGTCGATGGGAGGATTTCGCTTGCCGGAATGCTTCCACACAGCAACAGCTCTACTTCCTCCATGAATGCTTGCGAAGAGACATTCTTCCTCGCAGTGTCAACTATAGACCACCGATGAACCATCCACAGGCATGGACAATTGCGCGACAATTCGGAAAGCGTATGGTACGAATGATGATCACATACGCCCAAAACCGTATCCGAATATATGAACGTTGTCTAAACGAACATTGAACCAATTGTTTACAAACAATTGGGCAACAACTGAGTGAACAAGTGCAACTCGCAATAGAGCGCAGAGCTAAAAACACAAAGGCTAAAAAGTAGACTGCGCTTCACCAGAAGTTGACTAAACTGACAATCAGCACAGACGAATGCATCAACAATGGTTGGATCAGGAACCTGTCAAAACGGTCACTCAGTGGTACGGAAAAACAAATGCTCAGCAAAGGCCTAAATTATAACTACAAAGACGCGACAACTACGGATTTTCTCGCACGATTTGAAAGTGCTTTGCAGTCCAACGGACTAGACGACGAAACACAGAGACAAATCAGATACACAGTCGTTCCAGCCATGACGCATTTAAAGCAATGCAATCCTCTATCCCGACAAGAGAAATAAGCAATAAAAGCTCTGAAGTCGGACGAATCAATTGTTATCCTTCTTGCAGATAAAGGACGGATGACAGTAATTATGGACAAAGCTGATTACACTGAGAAAGCGGAGCAGCTTCTGAACGATACTACAACCTACCAATGCATTGAGAATGACCCAACATCACAACTAACCGACAAAATAAACCGAGTGTTGGCGAAACTTAAGCAGTCGAACGAAATATCGGAAGAGGAACGAGAGAAAATGAGGGCCCGCGACTCGAACATTGCACAGTTCTATGCACTACCTAAAGTACACAAGGATGGAGCACCCCTAAGGCCAATCGCGTCACTTGCAGGCACGCCCACCTAATACCT
Source organism: Dicrocoelium dendriticum (assembly GCA_944474145.2). Classification (NCBI taxonomy): domain Eukaryota; kingdom Metazoa; phylum Platyhelminthes; class Trematoda; order Plagiorchiida; family Dicrocoeliidae; genus Dicrocoelium; species Dicrocoelium dendriticum. The sequence goes on from OX104060.1 coordinate 4,932,005, forward strand.
GGCAAAGGAACTATGGACGCGTCTCAAGCACCTAATCAATAAATCACAACACTCCATAAACAACGCTCAACAATTCTTGACAAAACTCAAAGAACTACGAATAGAACACGACGAAACCATGGTGTCCTTCGATGTGACCGCCGTATTCACTTCCGTCAACTTACAGCTGGCCAAAGGAATTATCACAGAACGTCTGGACAACAGCGGAGGGAAGATTGGGAACATGACGACCAGAAGCGTATGCGAACTTCTCAACTTATGTCTCTCAACTTACTTCGATTTCAACGGAAAAAGGTATAAACAAGCGAAAGGTGCACAGATGGGATCACCGGTATCCGGACTCAACGCAGAGACTGTCATGCAAAAATTGGAAGAAGATCTACTACCAATGATTAATCCGAAACTTTGGTTTCGCTACGTCGATGATACGTTTGTGATTCTCTAACGTAGTCAAGTATCGGTGGCACAACAACTGCTTAACAACGCTATGGACGGCATAGAGTTTACGATGGAATCAGTGAAGGAAAACAAACTTCCTTTCTTGGATGTGTTAGTAGCCAGAACAATGGACGGCGAATTGCAAACCTCAGTTTACAGGAAAAGCACGCACACTGATCAGATTTTGAATTTCAACAGCAACCACCCAAGATGCTACAAAATAAACTGCGTGCAGACACTGCTCCATAGAATAGCAACTCACTGCATTACGACAGAAGCGAAACGAGCAGAAGAAAAACACATATTCAAGTCATTTGAACGCAACGGATACCCACGCAGTTTCCTCCGAAGATGCTTAAACCGCAAGCCCTCAAAATCCGAACCTACGTCAATTATGAAATAACGTATAGTTCTGCCATACATAAGGAACGTGTCTGAATTGACTGCCAGATGGTTCAAACAGCATCATATCATGGTAGCCCACAAGCCAACCGCCACTGAGGAAAACCTTGTCAAAACCAAAAGAAAAGCGAGAGACACTAGAACGACGGAATGTCGTATATAGAATAAACAGCACAAACTGTGAAAAGCACTATGTGGGACAAACAGGAAGGAAACTGTCCACCAGGATACATGAACACCAAAGAGCGTGCAAGAACCATTACGCAACATCATTGGTTTCAGCACACGTGGATGAAGACGGACACAGGTTTGACTGGAACAAGGTAGAGATCTTAACTGAAGGAGAAACACAAAAAGGGAGGGAGTTCCTCGAAGCCTGGTTCTCAACCACGAACTCAATCAACATGCATATCGACCTCGATCCAATATATCAAATGTTGAGACAGAGAGAGTTCAAGCGGATGAACAACCGTTGTCCAAGAGCAAATAATCGAACACATGGACAATGAACAACATGGTTAATATGAGCTCAGACTACTCACCCACACATCTTGCATCAATCCGAGTGTGATAATCCCAACCGCGTCGCAACAACATTTCCGCAGCCAATGAAAACGACTCGAGCACAACCGCCGCACACAAGGATTAACCAATGAGAACGAGGCAAAATTAATAGCCCCGTATGCCTATATAAGGAACGGAGTGGTTGCTGACAGTATCCATTATTGGGTTTGCTTTCTACCAGCTACTGCTACGCAACTGCTACCAATTCCGCACTGAAGATGCCACCTCAAATGGTGGCGAAACGTTTGCAACCAAGTTGCCCAGCTCCGAGAACTCCACCACAACTGAACAACTCTGACTTTTGGTTACTTGAGTTTATAAGCTGTGAATGCCATCAAAAACCTTTCGGATAGCAAAAATATCATTTCTCTTGCTAGACATGTAACACAGGCATTTATTATCAGTTATCGGCGTTGTCCCGAGCAGTAAATTTTCTTTGTTTTTATTGATATACCAATCAGCTGTCATCCGTGCATATTACATCAGTGTTTACTGTATGAGCAGCATAATTGTCACGAATACAAGTGCAATAATTTTCAGACGTGGCTTTATTCAGGAATAAGCAACAACATTAAATGTAACCGATCACGATTCTTCTAACTAGTACCGATTTGTACGGCGCAATTACGCTATGATTTTTTGTGTCCAGCTGAAACCCCTTAGAAAGAAAAACCTGATACGTGAAGAACCCCATGATATCTGTTTTAAATGACATATTGCATAGCTACAACGTCCACAAAGTCACTGCATTAGCCAATATTGGTCAACAAATCTCAGCTCAAATTGGATTTTCCGCTATATCGTTTATTGTGTCAGAGCGAGCACCAGCCTTTCGGTAAATGCAGGCATCTGCGTGACTAATGTATTGACGGACGAAAAGAGTTCATTCGAGAACAAGCTCACACTCCCACCATATTAAGGAAACTGACGGCGCACACTTAGTTGAATATCTACGTTATGGCTCGAAATAACCATGAGAAAATGGTGTTTTCTTATGCTTTATCTCGCATAAGACGCCTGATCTGTTTGTTTTGCCCTACTTCTGTGAATAGTTATTTTTCAAATTTTCACAGTTCATAGATACGCATCGCTTTGCACATTGGGCAAATGTGCCTTCAAGGCTTTAGCCGTGCTTCCACGCACATTGCTCAATTACTTGCCTAAACCACAAAGGATTAAATCGGATTCAAGCGCAGTTGTAACAGATAAGCACCATGGCCGGCAAACAAACACTACACGAACCGACCTGCCATTCCTGCGTTAGCATGATGTTCCCATGTGACAGTAGTATTTAGATAACAAAAATCCAATCTGACATTCCGATATATCTTGCACAATATTTGACATGAAGCGTTGATAGCTCTACTCTCCTGTCCGGCAACTTGTACGGTAATTTTTATGTCACCTGTCTACATGACTATTATCCGCTAAGTCCAAGTGTACGCCGATTGCCTAGCTACCTGCACTAAATAGCTAATCATCTCTGGTATCTTCGGAACATACAACCTATGCCCCGTGAGTCAGAACTTCGTCATTCGCGAAAGAAAGTAATGTTCATGCTTGTACTGCATGCTGGAAAACGGTCCAGGAAGCTTGCGTTATCCGCTTAGATTTAATAGTGTTAAGCTCCGGTGATAGGCAATTAAGCTTGTTGACTTCTCATCAAACGTGGTATACTCAGGTTCCATAAGGCATTAAAAGATTTCTAAAGACACAACAGGTTGACAAACTTTCTGCTTTACGGAATACGTCAAACTAGATATTGTACAGGCTCACGCATTGGGTGCGCCGTGAATTGGTTCTTAATTGAATGTATATCTATAAATAGATAGGCCAGGAATGAAATATTGGTGTAATGGACTCAAAGCAAACAAGCTTATTCATTGGCATGTTTGAAGTGGGAACAGGTAATATTTATTTTTAACCAATCCGACGTTCTAATTCTTCTGGCTTTTACATCGTGAATTCAAAGTAAGCGATTGTACGCAGCTTGTTGACCGAGCTGAAGAAAACATGCAAGTAGCTACGCAAGTGTTGGCACGCCACACTTTACTAGTCGCAGTGCTGCGACATTTGCAGCGTATGAACCGTATCTATGATTAAGGTAGGTTTTGTGTCGACAAAATTTTGGATACATTAAAAATCAACTTTTAATAGGACAGCCTGCAATACATGAAACTAAGTGAGCCTGAGCACAGCGAATTCGTCTGGATTCATAATATTTTGTGAGAAGTGCGGTGGGGTGAGTGGACGGAACCCATCATAAGTTGCATTAATCACTGGCCAATAAAACTTCTGGAATTACAATAGGCGGCCGCTTAATAATGTATTGCCTCGTTGGCCGTGCACATTCCATCGTATTGGTGGAAGTCTGGATCCCGAAGGTGCAAGGCAACTGGTTAGTAGTCCGGACAAAAGGTGCATTATCATACCGGCATAATTTTGTCAATAGCTGTGATTTAGTGATGCTCAGAATGCATTCAGCCTTTTTCTGCGGAGCAAACTAAGTTCCCAACGAGTAAGTGTGCCAAGTTATATTTCCAAACAAGGTGGATGCATAGTATGTTGCTGGAGAGTCCTCGAAGTTAGAAACTGCAGTTCAGCAATTGCTATTTGTTGATAGCAGGTTGATGAACCAGCTGTTAAGCGAACTGTGTAATCTTTGAAGATTTATTAGAAATTAAATTACTCTACTCCTGACGAACCTCATTTGGGTCTAAATCACAATGTTTTGCGGCTTGCAATCCCTAGGGAAATCCTATTTTCAAAAATATATTTGAACAAGCTATATGTTGGGAACGGTGTTATCACTTTCGTCAGTTAGAATGCTACAACTGAATATTGAAATACACCTTTAATTTATTTATAGTAAATATAATATCGTGAAGTACTAGCTGGAGAACGTTGTGCACGATACATCCGATTGATGTGCCATAGTAATAAAACCCTCCGTTTTAACTTAATACTACATTATGTGCACTGAGTTCGGTTTTATATTCACTCGTACATTTTTTACTGGCAATTGCAGCCAAGTAGTACTCATACATCTGGTTAATAAACGATTACCATGGTTAACGCATATAAAATCTCCTACACTTCTTCGTCTTACTTGTCGCCTATACACAAGGCTAATCCCCTTAAGTTGAAAAGTATATCAGGTATGCCACTGGCTTCCTACACTTATATATTAAATGTCTATTCGCTAATGGAACAAAAAGTCCAGACTGCACCACGTGCTATTCTACTCATGCCCCACAAAGATCTTATCTGCTTAGTGATACTGAGCGCGTAACCAGATCGCAACTTGCCACGTAGAATTGATTGCCCGAGCCGCCTGCAGCTTATCTACAGGCCGACCATATGCACTATGGGTTATCATCCCGTTAGTTGTGTGATGTGGACTCGGACATTGTGATTTAGGCCGACTTCCGGTCTCACTAACGTTCGCTGCGATACTAACTGCTATTAATCATGTTTTTGATTTAAACAACACATGGATGCATATCAATTTTACCCTATGAATCACTAAAATAAACAGAGCGGTTGCAAAAGTAAACAGGAAGAGGGAACGAGAGAACTTTAGTTAGATTTGGATTTCTTCATCATCAGAATTTATGCCTTAGCCAGTTTTATCTAAACAAAAACTTTGTTAGTTCAATCATTCACCTATCGTGCTTTTCTGCGCTTTATTTCCTGTGAAATAATCAACAGTACAATACCGGAATCAGGTAGCAACACCAGTAAATAAGTCTCAGACGAGAACACAGCTGTGTGGTTGTTACCTGTTAAAGTAGCATATTTGTTCAATCAAACCAAGGAATATCGAGCACGATAAGAACGTGTATAGTGCCCTGATACTCTGTTATTACTAAAACATGGGTAACTAAGGAGAGGTTTAAAACTATATCTTTTACAGACTCAGAGATTGCGCGGAGGTTATGAAGTAGCAAATCATCTCCAAAACGGAAAGGAAAAGAGGGATTGGGATACGCAGATGCAAACGGCTTAATGAAGCATTTCCTAATACCCCAAAATTTCAGGCGCAGTTATTATATAATCTTTTGGTAATTTCAGTTATCGTTTTTACAAATACCGGTCAAAGGCTGCCACCACCAGAAACTAGTTCATATTGTATCCCGTTTGTATGGTGAATATTATTTAGCCCCCACTTTATTCTCGCACAGTGCAATGCATTGTCAGCAGGTGTGGTGAAATCAGCAATCGTCTTGATAACTAGAAGTCTATTATCATTGTATCTATATGATATAAAGCACAAAAATGTGTAATAAAATGCAGTATCTAGCCAATTGATCCTTCAAGCTCCACGCCGGAAATACTTTTATTTATTTATTTTGTATTCGCCATCCCATGGGTATAATAAAGCTATTTCTTTGCATTAGGTCATTCATTATTGATTTCTAGGAACACGTCGGTCAGTGTCACCAGGAGGAGAAGACGCACTCGTGTAATGGGAAGCAACATCAGCAGAGTTGAAACTGTCTGATGCGAATGTAGCGGGTTTCGTTTTGAGAGCAATTAAAATCACGTTATGTATATCCAAGCATAAAGCAAAGGGATCAGTGAAGCTATAACTCGACTTTTATCAATTACGCGATTTACGCTTATGAATATTTTATTAAGGACCATGTAATTAGTCGACAGTATAGACGGCCGCAATCGAGCCGCCGTTCTCCCTAGTTAGCACTCGTGTCTGAAATTGGGTGAAATAGGTCATGGAAACACGGGTTCGCTGGTTCAAACCAGGTCCTATTTTCGCTAGCTGGAAAGTACACAAGTATGATACTGGACAGGAATAGTGTAAATGGGGACAACCACAACGAAACATGCACCTAGACTTCGGACGTAATAACTGCGATTGACTAATATTCCCTTCAAATGTAATGGCTGCATAAACCGAAAGTTAATACACAAATGGATAGCATAGGAACAAAAAGCACAGTAACGCAAACGTTCTTTTTAAAACCGAGGGAAAAAGTTTATATTAGTGTACATATTTACGGAGAGATATTTTCAGTTGAACGCAGTCAATGATGTCAGAAATTCCCACTAAATTTTTTCACTTTTAGACCTCACTTTGATTGCAGGGGAATAGAAGCTGGAGCTTGCGCTTGCGTGAGTGGGGGTTGCTGACGCTAGTGTACTAAGTCATTTAGTTAAACAGCCGCAATTATATGGTATCCAAATGAAGACCAGGGTTACTAAAACCTGACGAAGCGAGATCCGTCTGCAAAGAATACCATAATAGGCGGTGTAGTCATTTGAAGTCCTTGTGTAAAAGAAGGCGCGTTTAATGTTATCGTCTACCCCAGCTATCCCCTTGCTTTCAAAATCCCCGCTGATATAAATCGGTGGGAATGTAAAACAACTTCAAATTGGATAATGACATATTCATGCCATTTGTCAACACATAGAGATCAGGCGAGAGGAAAGCGCTAGATGTCGGCCAATTAGTAATGCAACGTGACTGGACTCCGTCGCAACGCGACTGGACCTTAACGTGGTGCTACGGTTGCGTAACTAATTTACCCATTGAGCTATACTGGGTGATGCCAGCGGGCAACTTGAGAGCTTCGCCTACCAGGTTGGTCAATGTTAAGATGTCAACCAAACTCAGTCTCCTGATCGTCAAGTTTGGGGTTTGAAATGGGACGGCGTACATTTCTGTAAAACTAAATCGTTGCCACCTCCCCGCTGCCTTGCGTACCGGCTTTTGAGAAAATGGCTTTAGATGAGGACTTAATCTTCCTCCTGTCAAACTTAAACTTCATACTGCATCCGCCGTCGCGCATATTATCAAGGGTCGCATTATCTGCTGCATATATCAGGGCAGATAAGCGAAAACATGCTACTGCTGGCGCTTCCCTTCGTCCTTTTCCACCTTTATCTATTGGCCCCATCCCGACCCCCATTACTAACCATCCTTCTAGAATTCCCAGCTTAATTGAAAGCAACCTAAATGCAACTGAAGTAGAACCATTCGCAGCCAACATCCCACCGCAAGTACTGGAAGCCTATCGGCCAAAGTCTCTTATAAGGCCACGATATCCCGTTTCCATGGCGACATTCAAGGTTCTCATGCCAAGACAAACTGGTCGACAGGCTGCACTCGCACACACTTTGGACGCAGTGGGTATTGATGTGTATTTTGTGCCCGAACTAGGATTCCGGTGAACAGCCGTTTATGTGCAACCCGTTTAACGACATCAGCTAAGATTGGTTCACGAAGTAGTACCAAACGCTGTTTGTTTGCTATTTTCGCTTATACTCCCAACGACTGCAGTTCGGATGTTCTCAAGGACACATTCTATCACGAAATGGAAGCGTTAAAACGCAGCGCAATTAGTTCAGACATTATAGTACTTGCAGGGGATATGAACGCACAAGTAGGGCGTCTGAGCTATTTGGTAGCTCAGCCAGGTGGTAATTGTGGGCTTAACTCCGAATGAACTGACAACGATGAGCGTCTGCTGTAACTGTGTGCGGAACACAAGTTGTTTCTTAGTAGCACTGCTTTTAGACACGGTGGGCGACGAAATGCCACATGGCATCCTCCTATAGCTGGCCGGCTTTGGACCCAAATTGACCACATAGCTATAAGTTACTGATAACGTGGTTCCATCCTGAATTGTCGCTCGTACTGGAGTATGTGTCGACTTTGATCACGCCTTGGTACGCTATCGTTTCTACATGAACTTTACCGGGAGGTGCACCAAACGTCCACTACGATTGGAAATGGAGAAATTGTCTCAGTCTTCGGTCAGGCAAGGCTGTCATGAAGCACCGCATACCGACTTTCCGTAGTATTGTTCTAATGACGCTGCATTTCAGTGAAATAGGATTTCGGAATACATGCACGCGCAGGAGCATCTGCTTGTCACACTATCCATCGTAACTGCACCATTTACTGGATATCCGAGAGGTCGATGAACGTGTTGGAATCTAGAAGACGCCTCACGGCTGACTCTGAGCACAATGTGACCAGACGGGCTATTAGGCGTGAAATAAAGCAGGGCCGACGTGTTGACAAGGAAGCCTGGTGGAACAGTCAGGCTCAAGAAATGGAGGAGGCAGCAGCGTTAGGCAAGTACAGCAAGCTCTTCCAGCTACACCGTACCACTAGTATCAGAAATCCAGGCGTCAATGAGACGATCAGAGACAGGGCGGGTGCGTTGTCACACAATAAGATGCGCACTGTGCCTCGTTGGGCGGAACGCTTTCAATATCAGTTCAGCTGTCACCCTGCCTCTGGACATCTTCCCACTCAGGTGAAGCAGGACGAGTCATGGACGGTTATTTTATAGCCACCGTCGGAGGCCGAGGTCCGAAACGCGAAAACAGCCCTTAACCGTTTTCTTGCCGCTGGCTCGGATTCCCTCTGCAAATCATTGAGCTTATTCGAACCTATCAGAAAGGAAGAGATTGTCCCGACTGATTAGAGTGAATCGTTTATGGTGGCAGTATACAAGAAGGGCAGTCGCGCATCCTGTTCAAACTACGACGGTATTAGCCCAACGGCAGTCATGACAAAATTACTGACCTGATTTTTTGTTGGCCGCCTCACTGTGGGACAGAAATCACGGATAAGGGAAGAGTAGGCCGATTTTAGCCCAGGAAATGGCTGTATAGACCATATATTCACTTTTCGGCAGTTGCTAGAGCAGCGCCACGCATATCGCAGACCAACAGTAGCTGTGTTCATGTATTTTAATAGTGCCTTCGATTCAGTTGATCCATAAATTCTGTTCAAAATACTTGCGCGGAAAGGTGCTCACGAAATATGTGGACATGTATCGTGCTCTACACTCGAACATTACAGGCCGCGTCAGGGTATACGGTGTCCTTTCGGATAGCTTTCCGACCACAAGTAGCTTTCGTCAGGGTAGTCCGATTACCTCATTTTTGTTCCATTTCTTCGTGGATTCTATCATGGAGTGTTCCCATGTGGCATCTCACGATGCAGGCTTTGAAGTGCAGCCTGGTAAAAGTTTAGTCCATCTAGATTATGCGGACGATATCGTTTTACTTTTCGACGATTTTGGGGCTGCCCACTTAACCCTAAATATTCTGTCCAGCGTGGTCCCATTATTTGGTATGCACTTCCCACCTTTAAAGTGCAAAAGTTTGCTGCAGTACCACCAATCACTTGATGACTGCTTGACGCTTGCAAACGAGGAAATAGAAGTGGCTAATCATTTCACTTATCTTGGCAGCTGCATCAACAATGATGGGCGCTGCGAAAGGAATTGCAAAGGTCAAAACTGACTTCTTGAACCTGCGGCATCTGTGGTGACAGAAGGGTGTTTATCTCCTTCCGAAAGGCTGGGTATACAAAGCAACACCGAGGGTCGTTCTGCTCTATGGTAGTGAAAATTCGCCCATTCGGTCTGAAGATATGAAGCGCCTTGAAGTCTTGTTCATTGTTGTCTGCGAAGCATTGCTGGCGTAGGATGAAATCAGCGTGTCCGCAACGATGACTTGCATAGGCGAGTACTAGGGGGTGATGATCATGCTAGCTCCCTAGAACAACAGATGGCACTGAATAACGCGTTGGCTCGGGCACTTGCTACGTATGCCTGGTCACCGCTTACCTAGGAGGGCGTTGTTTAGTCTACCAGGTGTAGGATGGCACAAGGCTCGAGGTGGACAGAAGTTGACTTGGCAGCGGGAAATGAAGTCACTGACGACCAAATTGGGGTGCCGTTGGTCCGTCTCGCCTTCCGGGTTGGAGTCCACGTGACTCACCTTGTGCTTGGCTCGAGACTTTGCAGGACATGGCTCGCAGTAGACACCAGTGGCGCGTCTGCTGCCGTCTCCTAATCGGATTGTCTGTTTAAAGTGTGTTTGGTGCTGAGTTATCTGCAGGGTAATGGCTGATTATGACGCGTGGCAGTGAAAGCCGCAAGGAAGCTGTCTCGCCGATGCCGCCTTATCTTTGCACGATAGCTAGCTGTTTGTGACGGTATGTTGTCCACACAAGTTGTAGGCGCCTTACCCCTGAATATTTACTTAGGGCACATATGTTCTCAGGTAAGTCTCTCTTCTCTCCCACTTCTTATTCTTTATTTCAAAGATACTCATGTTTTTAGGAGAGCGAAGCATCAGTTCATATGGCTAAGATATTGCTGTTGCTGATGAGGAAGATTAGGTTAAAGGATAATTTCTGCTTGAATTGTAATAGGTCTTATCGAATAGAAGTTCTTAACTGAACCTGCTGTTCAACATCATGTTTCCTCTCTAGGAACATTTCTTCAAGCATATAGTAGTCCTCATGTATCTTGTAATGTTAGCGTGTTATAATTATTTTGCTGTCAAGCACAAAGTTACACAATGATAAGCATTTTCGCTGCGGCTTCAATTTGGATTTACAATGTTCCAAGTTGTATGTATGAATAACCGTTGGAATTCGGTCTTTTGGGACAAAGCTGCTGGATGAAGGTTTTTCGCACTAGTATGTTCCATTAGTGGTATTGCGAGACAGCATATTGCTCCATAAGTTTTTGCTGTGGCTATATCCAGAGAGATAGTCTACTCACTGATACGGTTATGCATGCACTCTTTTCCTGGACGCCTCCTGTTGGTGAACGTTGGGTGGAATTTGGGTTACGCTCTTGTAGCAAAATACCAGTAAGCCCATCCCGCAAGAGTCAGTGAACTGAGCACGTGCTAAACCCGCTTCCTTTCTAGTGTACATTTTGTAGAAGGCTCTGGCTGTGGACCCAAATCATTCTCCTGTCAGATGTGGGCGCCGTGCCAGTATACTAGTCCAAACCTCTTCCTTCTTGGGGACCAGGAGGTGGTCGATGACGCTCTTCTCTTAAATCTTAGACATTGGGGACAACCGGTCCACTGGTTGTAAGCTCACAAATCGATTGGTCTAGAGCAACTGAGCCGCGCATTTTCTCTGACGGTGGGTAGACACATTCGGGTGCTCAATGGTTTGTAACTGTCCCCCCCAAGACAGACAGTCATTTGGACAAATAGATGCAAACGCGGCAAAACCATTTGCGCCTGGTCGTGGTCGCTGATGTGTATCCTTAGGTGAGCAAAACGCAAATAAATTGTTCCAGAGCTTCAAATATTGCGTAAGGTTGACCTCACGCAAATCCCAATCTGTTTCTCTAATCCAGTTCCCTAGCTGGATTTGCTCTCCACTGCCTCTTGGGTCAGGCTATTGAGCTAACGGCTCTAGGCAGATTCCTCAATCACACTTCTGAAGTATAACTACCATCACGCAGGCGATTGCCCACCAATGCAAACATATGCCTGCGCGCAAAGCACTCCAAATCGGGTGCTGGAACTTATGCACACTACTGGACCGTAACTCGAGTGAACTCTCCAAGTGGCATTTGGTGTACTCGCTGTGTGGTTGGATTGCGACTCGCAATCTCTATTCAGACCTCGGTCCTAAGTGGACCTCGGTCATTACGATCACAAGGACCGTAACCGAATTGGTGATTCGGTGTTGCTCCTCCCAACCCTGAGACCCCATGACCGGTTTCGTCTTCCTTTAGACTCATCATCGAGTGAACTCTCCGTGTGACGCATTGCACTGGTCGCGATGCAACTGACGCCCCACACCATCGCAAATTGTAGCGCTCAGTCAGGCCCGGCTCGCTGAGTAAGGTAAGTTGTATGAAGCTGCAGCCGGCCATACGTTCTACTGTGAGGTCAACGTCAACCTAGCACCGTGTGAACATGGGGTCGGATTTGCACTATCCTACTGCCTAAGTAGCAAGCTGATGGGCGAACCAATGGCATCAGCACGCGACTGAGGACTGTTCGCCTACGACCTGGAAGAGGTACGTTTGCCACATTTATAAACATGTACAGCCAGACCATGTGTTATCCTGATGAAACGCGTGATAGATTCTACACCTAGCTTTACTCCGTGATACGGACTGTGCCGAGGAGTGAACGACTATTTCTGCTGGGTGATTTCAATGCGCGCGTTGGGCGTGATGAATCGGTGTAGACAGATGTCATCAGTCAACATGGCATTGGTTCAGCGAATGTGAAGGGTGACAGAATGAACGCACTATGTGGCAATCCTGACGTGACGATCACAAACACCCCGTTCGCACTGTGTGCGCGTGATACAGCAAATTGGACTCACCCATGGTCACGCTCATCTGCTAAACTGTTTCATCTAACGTCAGCGTGACATATGTGAAGCGCGAATAACACGTGTGCTGCGTAGAGCTGAGTGTGCCGCACCCGACGAGATCGCACCTGAAGCATTGAATCACGTTGAACCCGTCTTGATGAGTGCTCTGCATTACTTGGTGAAACGCGTGTGGATTGTAAGGTGGTTCCTTCTGAGTTGTAGGATGTCCCTGTTCAGCCACTGTACAAGGGTGGAAGTAAAAAGCAATGTGCCACGAATTATCGTGGCATCAACTTGCTGAGTTGTTTTGGTATGGTGCTTACCCGGATCGTGCTCAACCGCTTTTTCCATCAACTTGTGAAACCGAAAGTGGCAGACGAGCAATGAACAATGGAAAATGAATTTATACGGGATAGGAAGCGTTGCTTTACAAGTCTCGTTGTATAGTTGGTGGGGATATCAACATAACAACAATTGTGGTAAGGATAGTACAATAATTAATACCGTTCGGGTCGCGGCCCCATCGATTTTGTGTTTGCGGATCGTTAGTTTCAGGAGAAGTGCAGAGAACGACACCAGTCGTTCTGCTCGCTTTTTATTGTTTGCACGAAGGCACTTGATATGGTGAACCGCGAGGCATTGCGGCTGGTGTTGGGTAAATTGGGTTGTCCGTGTAAGTTTGCAAGTTTAATTGAACGTCTGCAGAATGTGTGTGGCTATGGGGTAACTGGTTGGACAGACCTCGAATGACATTGTAATTGTCTCTTTGTGAAGCAAGGCTGGGTCTTAGCTCTTGCTCTTTTTAATACTTATCTGTATGCAATCATGTCGTTTGCTTTTGATTGCACTTATGGCGTTTGTCGAGAGCACCGTATTGATGGTGGGTTGCTGAACGTCCATCACTTCTTTGCGGGAACCCTTGTCTCTTAGACAATTTTCGGATGTTGCTGTTTGCTGAATACTGCGCGTTGTTTGCGCACAGCGCGGATAAGTTGCTGCACGTGACTAGTAATCTGGCGTTGACAGCGACCGAAATCGGGCTCACCATCAGCGAAATCAAAACTGCCTATCTCTTTCAGCATTCAACGGAGGTGCATTCTGCAATGTTGCCGGAAGGTAGCATCTGTGCTTAAGTATTGGAAAACACCCCCCCCCCGTGTGATGTCGACTGAACAGCAGACACATACTGATTTGCGTACCGCATATCGAAGGCAGCGGCGGCATTCGGATGTTGAATAACGAGTGCGAAATAACCACCATCATACTATTAGTACCAAAATGATGGTGTACAAATCCGTGCTGCTGTCCGTTCATCTATAGGGCAGTCTAACTTGGACCACGTACCGGTGAAAAGTGCGATATCTCCAGCGGCATCGTCAACCGTGCATACGACGGATTCTATGCATTTTTTTGTGAAAAGAGTGACAGACAGATGTTGCCGAAATGGAATGCATCCAGTGGACTGCATACTCTTGCTGAGACGCATGAGTTGGCTGGGCGATGGGTGGTGTATGGATTCGACGCGGATACGAAAGCAGCTTTTATATGGTCTACTTAATTTTGGGAAGCAGAATGTAGTGAAACTAAGTCTTGTTTAAAAGCACGTGATTAAAGTGAGCCTATAACGTGCAAATCATGATTATAGGTCATGGGAATCGGTTGCCGTTGATCAGCTTGCATGGTGTGATCTGCTCACGAATGCCGTTGCCGAGGTGCACACGGCAACCCTCGTGGGTGTGGATAAGAATTGGCGTTTGCGAAAACGAAAGTCGGCGTTTGGGTACAATCCATCGGCATCGAGCGCAAGGAGCTGTTGCACCTGCGGTCGTGAATGTCTGAGTCAGGCAGAAGTAATGAGACACGAGCGAGGCCACTCGGGACCAGCATCGAAGGGAAGACGAGTCCGGCTGAGTATGTAAGAATTAGCGGCGCAGATTTGGTAGGTACGCTGCAAACGCTTTATTACCGGCTTGCTTATATGCAGAGTTTCATTGTTTCATGTGACTTTTCTGCTATATTTTGTAATGCTTATTTTGTTAAATCATTTAATTTCTGCCTGAATAAGCTTTCCTGTACGTCGCTTAAGCAGATTATAATTAGATTCGGAACTTTATCGCGTTTGCGGGTTTAAAAAAATGCTTTCGCTGACATCCTGAATTTATCGCGGTTTCTTTATAAACTTATTTGTTTCACGCGGTCATTCAACGGAGTTAAGTCGCTATTTACTTACATTTTATTCACTGTCATTAGATATTGCAATTTCGTGTGATTGACTGTTGTTTGACATGTCCGGTGCAGCTGTGCTTGAATTGCACGTTTAAAAGTTAGCAACCTGTCTATTACCCACTATCTTCTTTATGCTGGCTCCAGACAGTTGGTCTTTTCTGGAGGGTTCACTCTTCCCGTGACGGTGCTAGGCTCAAAAAATTGTTCCATCCAGTGTAAAGCGTACTACGGTCCAGGCACCGCCTTTTTTGGCTTTGTTTTCCAAATACTGGTTGCTTGTGTCCTCCTGCGAAAGAGTGTTGGCCGACTCCGTTGATGAATATTGGCTCCTATCTGCCTGCCCCCGGACTTATTCCTACGGGTTTACACTGGATATTGGGTGTGTGGATGGAGTTGTGGGTGTGCAGTGCAAGCCACCCAGGGTCCTTCTGTAGGCATGGGCGTCCTGTGGCTGTCAATGGAAGCAACAGCGACAGACAAATCAGGAACCGGATGCTGCAAACTATGGTCATATTGCATAAAATCGCCTCAAGCGGGCTAACGTCGCACAGTGGAGTGAATCACCACAAGATAATGCTTTCAGCCAACTGTCGGTGAATTAGTCGAGGTGCGCTGAGCTACTTCTTGAAACACCGCTGGTATGTTCAGCTATTAGATCACTTTCGCAAACTGAAAAATCCTCACAGTCATCATCGTCGCATGCTACATCTTCATCTTACTATCGAAAACTCTTTCCTTATCACCTTCGCGTATTTTTCCAGTGCGAGTGTTTTTCATATCAAACATGAATTCTTCGCTGCCCGTCTTCGTCGCTTAGAGTAGACTATGTTGCAAATGTTTAGTGCCAAACATGAAGAGGTTACATAACCGTATGCTCCATATTCTCTTGCGTTTGTCAACGAAAAACTGTAGAATAATACCTCAGGCTGCGAACGAACTATTAAAGTCAACCCCATTGCTTCATTTGGCAAACGGTTGTCCAAGGACACTGCGTCAACGCACTACGATTTATGCTTCCCTCTAGTCTCTCACCGACACAGTTAGTTGCTTTGTTGAAGCCATAAAGCAATAAATGGAAGGTCTTGGGTGGAGATAAATTGAGCTGCTCTGCTTACGTACATCCTTTCACAAGGAGACGGTAATTACGGCATACCGAAATAACCGTGGTGATTTATTATGGCACAGAACCAAGGCAAATGGTGACAGCATTATATAAAGTGAGGTATTGCTCCCATCATTTGTCTTTACTTACCATGGTTGTCATAGACGCATGTTCTGTGCCAAAATAGACCACCACGGTTCTTATGATTTGCTGTAATTACTCACTTTGGTCAGACGGTTTGCTCACCGTTAATTCCAGTTATACCTGAAGACATTTTGGAGACATATCTCTCAAATGCCGAGTAAGTACCTTTAGAGCAATTAGGAAATCCAGGCCTTGAAACCTCGATTTAAACGTGTCCTCGCGGCTTAAACTTAGAAAAGCTTCGGTGCTCCCATCAACATGGGGGTCGGAGTTTTCAAGGAACAAAACCATTGTCTACCAGCCGTCTGCACTCTTTTCCACCAAACAGTGTGTGTCTTCAATCCAAGTTATTGGCACAACTGTAGGCCTCGTCCTAGCAACAACCTTTGAAGTAGTCAGAGGTAATCGACCGAATAACTCAGGTTCCCTCGTGATCTGCTGCACCTAGAAACTTATTCATGCCTCACGCAGAACAAACAAATATGCCATTCTATTTGTCTCGGTCTATACATATATGGCTGCTAAACTTAAAAATATATGCACAATTCCGCCTTTCACTATTCCTGTTAGCAAGCAAAAATGGATAGCTATTTTGCCTAAATCGGATAATTTATTTCATGAGTGTGATTTCAGAGTTATGTTTCATTTAAAGCCAAGAAATTGCTCCTTAAATTTTACCAAGGAAAAGAAAAGTAAATACACACTGCGGGTACTCCAAGCATTAAAAATGAAAACGTAGTTCACTCTGTAAATAGAAATCTCCGTCAGATAGTCATGGATTTTGTACCCAAGCAAGGTTTTAGAATTGTGAACCATGGAGATTAGAAGCACATATTTTTCTTCAAATCTAGGGAATATGCTGTAAATATTATAAGAAACAGTTGTAAAAATTAAATCATGCATAGAGGTCTTCCCATTAAACCCGAGCATATATATTATCAATAATATCCGTACTATTAATAATATGAACATACTTGTACAAGAGGCTTTTATTCGAAGATATTAGACAGCTACACAGAGGGCCAAGTAGGGTTAGCGTAAATATTGTATAATAACAGAGGTACCCAAAAATACCCCACAATTTATGCAGTGTTTTGACAGTGAAAAATGCATACTGATTTATTTGGGTAAAAAAGCAAATAATTGACTAGTTCTTTAGAATGACAGGAGCTACATCCACAAAATCAGAGATAGAGAAATAAGAATAAAATGGTTAGATACGGGTTTCCTTTTTATTCGCATGATCACGGACACTTGTTTCTCTACAAGTGACTGTTGAGTTCTTAGTTTGGTTCAAGTAATCTCCTTTTTCGATTTGAATTATGTATACCATGGAAAGTAACTTAAGGTGTCGTCAGAAAGTCTTTTCACAAGCGCTGATGTAGGCGTGTTAATGATGTCAGTTGGTTAAGTGTCCCATGTTTCGAGAGGGGAATAATTCGCATGAAATCGATCCCATTGCGTAGCCAGTTTTGGCCGGTGGAATCGAAGTTCACTGCTGCCGATTAGTTGCAACAGATCCAGATAGATATAATTTGGCTTTGTCACTAGTATGCATACCAAGATGAGGTATTCTCGCAGACGCTCATATTCACCACTGTACAAACCAAGGGAAGGTAGTCTGCTTTGACACGGTAGATAAACAACCCTTAACGAATTCGACACCCTATGTGTCGTTGATTAAAGTGCAGCGATATAAAGTTTAGGCAATGCCCCAGTCTTGCATGGCATATACCACAAGGGCTCTCGCGTAACCATTCAGTATTTGTGAAAAGATGGAATGCTTTATATTTTAAATACTTCCCGGAGGAGGTAAAAGTTCTAAATTGATAAAGTTGGTACCTTTCCAGCGTGTTTCGTGTAGCCTTGGTCAACGTACACAGTAACCATATGATCGTTTTCCTAGAGACAAATTTGTAGCTGCAGGTCTCAATATCAATATTCATGGGTATGTTGATATCGTTTGCTCATGACATTGCATTTCGCCGTTAAAATTTTACCGGTGTTCGGTTGAACAAGTGTAAGTCCTGTTGAGTTCCTTCTGCAGTGTCGTGCTATCGTCCCATATTTTGGTGTCATTCCATACCTTCACATCTTTTGCAAAGATTAAGATGTTGGGGCAGAATACTCTAGCGGAAGGTTTGATGAATTTAAAGGTGGACCAATTACAGAGCCCTGGGAACTGCTACAAATAAGCATAATTGGGTCGGAAATGGCGCTGCATGAGCGCACATTCAGGTGAGCTTGATTGAAAAAGCTTATCTTACCCAGGACTGGGTCATCGTTCGCATAGCTTTAAAGTTTGTGAAAAACAGTTCTTTAATCTAGGCGGTCAAATACTTAAGGAAAGTCTATGAAGACGACATCTTGTCATAATGTGACGTTTTGAACACGCAATTGGGCACAAAATAACCGATTTCGCACTCGTTCGGAAACATCAGCTAAGTTTAGCCAGAATCTCTAGCAAAACTATTTACTTACTGATTGCCATTGGAAGCCTGGATCATTAAACGGCCATCATAATTGGGTACAGCTAAACTGAGTTTGCAAGGCACGGTTTCTATTCGGAATACTCATTCGAGTGTTTCGATCACATTTGCTGAATCCCAATTCCTAAAGTCCCCCTTTCGTTAATATGTGCACCTCTCCATTCCACCATCCTAAAAGACCTGTTGGACAGTGGTCTCTCCAAACCTAAAAATGCATTATTCACTGGACACAAACGGACTCGCGTCCGGCATGCGTAGATAACACTTGTCTAATGTATTACTGATTGCTCTTTCTGATGAAAACATGATTATTTCTGTTAGCTAGCCTTGATTACTTTTACAACAGACACAACATTAAAAAATACTCCAGTGGGTTTGGATTCATACATGCATCGTATAACTCTACAGTACTTTAGTAAGTTTGTCAAACCCTTTCCCCGAAAATCGCATAAATGTACGGAAAATAATGTTTTCGTCAATGTACTTACTAGGTCAATTGGACCAATTTCGCTGTCAGTAAGCTTACTAACAATGCCACATTGTGAATCTTGCTAAAATATTTCCATTCCTGCCAGCTGCATTTACTCGGTGCTATGTTAGCGAGGCGTTTTAAGTTTGGATGATTTGGTAAACTTATTTATTACCATAGCAATCAAAGAGTACGGATTTCTGTCTGTTACTTGAATTATGGTGTTTGACTGAGAACCTTAGATGAGCTAATCAGCAACCGGCAAAATCTTTGATGAACACGTGCACTAGAGCTACGAATTTGGTTGGAAGATTGAGGCGGTTGGGTGCAATTTTAGTTGGTTCCATGATGGGAATCTTCATCGGTGTCCATGTATACCAAGCTTGGTAATTAGGGTACTACGGTTTCATCATCCGAAGTGGGGATTTGATCAGCCAGCTGCAGTCAGTGATGTTGCATAGGTATGCGCAATTGAAGATATCTCTCGTGATTTTTAAACATAGTCCTTCTCAATGGGTTCCAAATTTAATTCTTTAACGGTACTATTTCTTGCAATTTGTCGTACTAACAAGTCTTTGTGTGGTTTGTAGTCATTCGGTTGTTAAATTGAGTTCGTGATCCTTGGGTTGAGTGTAATCGGAGCAAGCTATTTGCCTTTTGTTGTTGTTCGGTACAGTTTGACATGCCCTCCCAGCGGATTCCGAGCATATTACCCCGAGGGAATTGAAATCAGTCACGGACCGATTTTATACGTCTAATGGAAGATTCGAGTGAACAAAGATGTAAAATTATATTGGATTGTTATCAAACGAAATACATTGCAGAGTGCAGGAAAAATAAAGGAGCACCAGCTATTTCCACGTATTAATGAAATGAATAAAACTGATTCATTAGTTGGGTGAGAATCTGAAAATACGTACAATCACGGCATCCGGTTGGAAATTCACCGCTCCGCTCTCGGGCCAGTTTATTCCAGTTTTCTGTGTCAGATATTGACATTTGTTGTCAAAACGTATACAATTCTGTACAATTTTTGATTCTGAATTATCCCATGATATAAATAGATCCATTTCTGCAGTAATATTGTCGTATCTTTTGTCTGCTAAGTGTTTCGTCGAACCTGGTGATCTCCAGCTTGTGTAGTTTCAAGTAAATTTCATCTCGTTGATTTCATGATTATACCAGTTTCGACCATTAGTTAGGGTAATTCACGCTAGTTAATCCTTTGGCGTTTTACGACAAAACTGCCGGTAATAATTTATCCAAACTTCTATCCAGCTTCATAAAACTGATTTTCGCTTATCGCTCGGTAATTTTTTGAAATGGCGAAGCAGTCACTTTGTGGAATTTGCTGCAAAGTCGTTGTGCATAGAGCTAATGCGATTTCATGCAGCCTCTGCTGTGTAAAGCTTCATATTTCGTGTGTTGGTATTACTGTAGACCAATTTCGTGTAATTCAGAGCATTCAGAACGAAATTTGAAAACCGTTTGTAAGCAGTGCCAAGGTAAACTTGTGCAGAATAGAACCAACACGTCTAGCAAGCGGACAAGCACAATAAAGTGCTCTAAAATGGCCAGCTCCGCTTGTGCTACATTACAGGCGGGCAAGCAGCCAGTGCCTAATACAACATCGTATCCATCCTGGAAGAAAGGTACTGAAGTTCCGTCAGACTCTTCCTCAAGGTCTACAATATGTTCTGTTGACAGTAAACCTCCAGTTTTTAATGAGCAAATCGACGATAAGGAATGGAAAATGCAAACATCGGAGAAACCAAGAGCAGTGTCTAGCGAAATAAGGCGCCGTAGCCTCATGATATTGCAGGCACCTGAATCAAGTGATTTCAATCCTCAGGTGCGTTATGAACATGACGTCAGGCCTTTTACATTCATCGATTTATAGACAACTCGATGTAAATAAGGGCGGACTATAAGTTAAGCAGTTCGCCTATTTAGGAAAAAGAATGGAGGGTAAAATTCGGACTAAAATGGTGACATTTGCCGAAGAATCAAGTCCCAAGTTAATTTTGTCCCGTCTTCATAGGCTGAAGGGACTAAAGATTCCCGTGCGCGCTGGTTTAGACCCGGCAGACAAAGAAAAACTCAAGTCTGCTATGATTGAAATAAAGCGACGCACGGAGGATGGATAACCAAATCTCCATATTGCACATTTTGGGGTAGTTGCCCAGGTTCCTCCACGAACCCGGATCAACAGATTTCTAATGCTTCAGGCACGCCCAGCTGGTCCTACCGCGGTCTACGCGTGGTTTTTACAATTTATGTAATCTGATGAACAAGCGCGATGTGCTATAGAACTTTGGAAGCTCTCAGAGACCAAACGTATTAGGCCTTGCTGAGACATGATTAAACTCCGAAGTAAATGTCCAATAAGTGGAAATCACCGGCTACTCATGCTTCCGCTCCGATAGACCATCAAATGATCGCGGTGGCGTTCTACTTTACATAAAGTCTTCCTTGTGTGGGAGACAAGTGAGCGCCTACCAAAGCGCTGATGGTCTATGTGAGCAGTTATGGTGTGCGATTCACCTCAGACGCGGCGAGTTGCTCGCGGGCGTGATATATGGCAGTCCACTGAGCCGCAGTTTGGACTGGTTGCCGCATGTTCGCAACCACATGCGTCGCCAGATATTTCTTCTCAAGAGTGATTTCAACTTTCCCCAATACAGTGGCCTGAAGCTGAACTTCTCCACCGCCACTGTGAAACCGAGAGGAAGTTTACGGAGTTGATATTTGAAACCGCGGCCACACAGCACATCAACCAACCGACACGCATTACAGCGTGCGCGACTACATCATGCTTAGTCCTACTTCTGACTAGCTGTGAGCAGCGTGTGCACAGCATTCATGTCTTAGAGCATCTGGGAGCGAGCGAACGCTCGATGATCATAGGCAGCTTAGAACTACCGCTGCCGTATTCTCCCCCCACTGCAGCCAGCCTTTAAGTACTGAAAGGCGGACTTTACTAGCTTCATTCGAGCAGTGAGCCAGATGGACTGGTCTAAACCACGGGAGTCATCTATTGAAACCGCTTGGACAATCATTAAAGAGGAAGTGAAGTCGTTGTAACCCTCAAATTTCGTAAAGTTTGGCCAGTCAAACCACATTGGTTCGATAAAGAGTACAATAAACTGGTCTGACGACGACGCAGACTATGGAACAAGTTCGTGTTATCTGGCTCTGATGAGGACCACAATGCTTAAAAGGTGCTGCGAAATCGCTGCAACAATGCAAAAACAAGAAAACGTAGAAGCCTCGAAGAGGAGCTCGCAACTGCCGCAAAACCTGCACGCAAGAAGATATTCGCATATGTGAAGCGGCGCCTGAGGCCTGTGACCAATGTCCCAGTGTTAGAAGGCTCCGATGGACAGCACCTTATCTCGAGTACAGATTGTGCGTCCGCCTTGGCAACGCACTTCGACTCCGTATTAGCAAGTGACCATGTGTCTGCAACGAGTTCGACGTGTACCGCTCCAGCCGAACTTAACAGCCTGGACTGCAATGTTGAGGATATGCGCAAGCTTCTAACCCATCTTTACGGAACGAAGCCTGCTGGGCCAGATTGGATACACTCACTAATCCTCAAGTCATTATCGACCATCAGCGCGCCTTCGGTAACAGAACTATTTAACTGGTCATTATCCAGTGTACTGTTACTGGACGACTGGAAATGCTCAGTCGTAAAGCCTATACCGAAAGGTGGTAACACAAGTAAAGTTAAAAATTACCGGCCAATCTGCCTGGCTGCTGTTTTAGAAAAGACGCCCGTGAAGATCGTGAAGAAGAACCTACTGCTGCTTCTTGTGTCGAAAAACCAGTTGAATAACGCACAGCATGGTTTCATGAAATTTCGTTCGTGCATCAACGACTTACTGTTGACAAGGCGCGAATGGTTACAAGCGATGAACAAAGGCCATTAGTTCGATGTCATTTACATTGACTTCAGTAAGGCTTTTGACAAGGTTAACCATGCAGCCCTCCTTGACAGACTGAGGATGTGCGTGTTGGCGGTTTGCTACCCAAATGGATATGAAAGTTCCTTGTTGATCGCAAGTGGAGATTCCAGGCGGACAACAATCTAACTGAGTGGTATCCATCGAGCAGCGGCGTGCCCCAAGACACTGTACTGGGGCCGATATTGTTTCTTCTCCATAAAAACGATGTGCCTAAGCTATTCCAATCACCTTGTGCGTTCTCGCAGATGTCTTAAAGGTGTAGAGAGTAATCCGCACGCTCAGTGACTGCGATTTACTTCAGCAGGATCTCGACAGCCTCTCGACATATTCTGCAGAAGTTGACTTTCGGATCACCCCTGCTAGGTCGCAGTTCATGAGGTCTGGTAAGTGTGATCACGGCAGAACCTACATAGTGGCTGGTCAATCGTTGCATCCCGCTCCTCTCGTGCGCGACATCGGTGTACTCTCACGCTGCGACCTAATGTCCATTGACAACACGAATAGGCTGTATCAAAACAGACTTCGGATGCTTTGGGCTCTCAGGCGCAGCTTCAGCACTTGGTCCGAAGAGATTGCTTCTCGCCTCTTCGTCTCAACAATACGACCAATTCTGGAGTACGGCACTCCCGCGTTTTGTCCCATCACCCGAAGCGAAGTAGAAAAGCTTGAGCGGGTGCAGCTGTAGCCATCAGGCTGATTCCCATCTTACGATGTATGCCATATGAAGACCGATGTGTGAAACTAGGGCTGTGCACCCTAGCAAATCGTTGGCTGAGAGTTGACCTCATCATGACGCACCGGATATTACATCTTGGTGATTACCCCATGTTCAGAAGACTGCTCCATCTGCGCACACTAAGCTGCACGCGAGGACACCGGTATAAACTTATCGTACCGATGTTGAAGCGGGTCGCTGTTAACTCTGTTCCGAACGCAGAGTGGTGAATTTCTGGAACGATCTGCCGCAGCAGGTAGTAAAGGCGAACTCAGTGGCCGCATTAAAGAAGCTTCTAGACAAACACTTTGCAGAGGCAAAATATAGTGAGCGGAACAATAAATAAATGTCCAAAGACGACGAATGATGCAGCTACACCGAGAGAATTATACTCGCTGATTCGAAACAGTATTCAGTGTTCGGGAATCAACCTGCGCCAACATTTTTTGAAGTAATACGAAATATTTCTTGCTGCTTGTATTATACGCCACAAAATATGCATGCCTGTTTCTACACAAACTATAGATGATGGATCATGTACTTGTAGATGTTTATAAAATTGGGACAAAGGTTTCGTTAAACAATGATTATCAGGGTATATGCGATGGCGAATTTAGCTTTTTGGGTACTTGAGGATTTGTGACATTATAACAGAGCTCAAAAGACATTTCTCTTTTAATTGCTCTTTAGCTGTTATCAACACCACAGTCGCAACACAATTTTTATTTTAGTGTCAATTTTTCCAAAAAATGCAGTAGAAATCCCTTGATTAAGAGCAAAAGGCAGATTTAGTTGAACTTGGGAAACGAACCCCGATTTTCACTCCCAATTCTAACTAACTCTACCCGTTAAGTTCAACCGAAGACGGAACCAGTTTTTAGGAGCCAGTTTAAAGGAGCGCAACACATAAATCCTTACAAATCACGGACTACTTTTCCAACTGGATGCTGATAGTTTATATCCGAAATGACGATTAACTGAGCACGGATTATGGACCGATCCAATATATTGCGCACCAAACGAAAAGTGACTTGGTATTATAAATTTTCGGTGCTAATTTAGACTACCTCGCCTGGAACTGCAGGAGCACGCACTGTGTAAATTTAAAAACAATTGGACGCCACAGTTGAAGCAGGATTTCATCAGTTAAATTTGTCCAAAATACAGGAGCCACAAGTTTACAACTTTTACTATATCGTGCACGTGTTAAATGTGGTAGGAGAAACAAAAATAACCAAACCGCTTTTAAATATTCTAACTCAGTGTCCTCGCAAGCTTAGCCGTACAAACTCCTTCTCCCCTATACAGGATACTGGTTCATTCAGCCTACCGATTGTTAAACGATTAAATGTCGTCTGCCTCGATTACACAAGCATAGGCAGACTACTTCACCAAGGTAATGCCCTCTGGCTATCATCGGAATAAAATAGAAGAAAGCATCAAGCATATGACAGCCGAACTACCTGGAGTTGGACGACTGCGGTGCACCCTTGAGAATATTCGTTTACCGGGGCTTCGTCTGGGTTAGTGGAACAAATCCATCCGCCGAGCGGATGGCACGGCCTATCCAAGTTGCACCGCGATGAAGTTGGGGATGGATAACGGAATGATACTGCTCGCATGTGGCAAGGTTATTTTAACATTATTCCCCAACCACCCACTTCCCTCCGCTCGTCCGCAAAGTAAAGTGTTAGCCATGCTATTAGACGAACTCGAAATTAAGGGATAGGGTTCTTGGATAGAGTGAATTAACCTTAATTGGATAATGCTTAATCATGAAAAGCAATAGCTAAGGTCAACGTACGTGATTACGGAGACAGAAGGAGTGCGTGGGACGCCTTCCGCTGTTAGCTTATTACTAGGGTCACGGAATAAACAGCTAAAAGCCTTATAATTGTCAAAGCGTTTTCCGCAACAATCTGTTTAGGCAGTTCAAGCCCATAGCCTTCACCACAAATGATGTCTGTCTAGTCTGTGTTTAAAAACGAATGAAATAAACGGCACAAAGCGCATCCCTTGTAATAGTATGAGGTAACTACGTTTTGTAAATTTACGAACAATTGCCAACAATCTATGGTGTGGACAAGCGCATATTAGATGGTACTGAATGAAAGCAGATTACTACAGTGATCTACCTAATCCACGGGTTGAGTCGAAAACGACGAGGTGTAAACTGATAATTGGTATTTATGGGATGTTTAATTGTGTTTCGAATTGAGCTAAGTTTTTGCACACGCTCCGTTCCCAGGACATGCAGCAGGTTTAGTGCAGGTCTCCGGGAAGTTAATGAAGTTGTTATACAATTGTGCAGTAGAAGCAATTAAATGAACTAATAATAAAGTCAAACTTGTCTAGGACAACCACTAAAGAGACAGACAATATTGTTCGGCTTGCACAGGTGGTCATCATGGACTGGTCCATGCATAGGGACTTTACTCATAGGAGACAAGGTTGTTTCTGTTTTGGATTATCCCCACAGACAGGTGATCGCTATAGCACAATGGACTGTAAATCTAAATCATCCGCATCTCAAGGGACGAGTGTTCTTATCAGCGCTGACTCTAATTCCATCAATATATTATGGATGTATGAAGATGAACTACGGCTAAGTGTTTAGGAGTTGCCTACAGCTTTATGTAATGGCGTACGGAGCGAGAAGCGGCCATGAGACGTCACTAATTAATTACAGTCAACGGTATACTCTGTATCGACAGCAAATTCAGAAGCAATGCTTTAATTATCGTGGTTTCCTTTACTATGTTAACCGGTACGGACATAGTTTATAGTAGTCCATGAGTTTATAGCAAGTGTGGTATGTAACGCTTTGAATCTTTTGCACGTACATAAATTCTGAGTGAAGTGGTTGGTGTACATTTTTCCTATTTGTATTGTAAAACATATGATTAACGATATTCAATTAGTTTTTAATGTGTCATATTAATTGGTGAGGAAAGACAACAGATTGTTTTGATTACACTCAAATTACTTGGCTATTGCAACTATAGAATAAGAACGCAATGCATTGTGCTGACTTCTGGCAACAAGCTTTAGGTGACAGTCTAATGGGTTTTACACAGTGTTCACTTATGTTGAAATGCCTACAATGTTTACCCCATTTCGATCGGACACTTACCTGAATTTACTTCCCAATAGTTCAGTAATTTACAGCGCGACCAGATGGTTTTGGGCCTCCACAAATTCCTGGCTACCCCATTCCATGTGCTACGTAAGAAATGTCAGTGGAACTTTGACGGGAAATCTCTTGCATCCAAGGTGTGCAAAGCTTTCCAGTTCTGTCCTGGAGACTTCTAATTATTCCGCTCACCTGCTCTACAGTTTCTTTTCTACGCCACTCTGTTGCTGAGCGCAAAGTTTACCGCGGTCTATGGCTACTGAATTAGTCCTGTCTTGACAACGGACCGCGTTGTAAGTCATCTAGGTGAAACCGTTCTACAGATCAAAAGTGATCTGCAACATGAACTCGATTCATCTATGTTTTTTCTATGCACATGTAGTTTCGTCATTTTCCATGCCTGCGGATGGTCTCATAACAACGTAGGCTGTCCGTGATTTAAAGATTGTACACATCACGCACGGAACGCGCTACTCCAAATGCACATCAACCCCAGGCGTTGCCTGCCTTTGCGGTGTGTGTGTCAGCGTGAAGAGCCCTCATTAAAGACAGGCTTGCATCAGTTCACATGTTCACCCCGTATCTAACTGGATTGCGGTTCTTGTTCGAGTTAAAACGTATGGTGACATGCCGTAATTATGTTCATTCTAGGCATGGCACACTGCACTGGTCGAAGTCACCACGAGTCCATTCGTCGGCACTTCTGAACTGGACTTTTCGGCACGTGCCGCCATTGGCTATATATCTGCGGTGCTCAGGCAATCATATATGAGCAACAGTATGAGACAACCATGTGCATGACCTCACATGACCACATACCATTTGAAGCTGTATGATGTCACAAGATATACCGATTCGGCTACTTTTCGCAGAGCTTTCTTCTGATGGGAAGGCTCGAGTTAAGACTAGTTCTCGGTTTCGAGATGAGGCCATGAAAGCTTGCCGTGGGAGCACAGATCCTCTGCGCGAGTTGTTTCACTTTGATGTGGACAGCATGACACCAGTAACGAAGCCGTTCACAGCATTGAGATCAGGTGATCCGAAGCATGTTTCAACGTCAAGCATACCGACGTCAGTTAATCCATTCACCAGGGACGCTGGTTTATCCCAATGGAAGTGGGAAGAAATGCCACTGGTTAGCTACTACGTACCGCAGTTTTATCACACTAGACATTACCACTCTGCAACACAGCTATTTGTGCTATCGAGACGAGTATTGTGCACACCAAACAAGGCACCATACATGTGGCCGAAAGATAAGCACGCAGTCTACACACAGTTGCAAGATATGGGAAACTAACGCAAACTGAGCCGCATAAGACAGCAAGATCAACATTACTCGGCGTTTGGTGTGCAAGAATTAGACGCGCTTCTCATCCAGAAATAAGACCTAAAGAAACGAAGAAAACCAAATCTATTTTAAAACATATACACGCCCTTTGTCGACTGAATGGCTTCCTACAACTTCAGCAGTTGTAGCTATATCGGTTCTAGTAAATTTCCCAGTCAAACCCAAACATCGGAGAGTTATACAAATGCAGACTTGGCAGCGGACTTTAAAAGGATTCATGAAAGGATCAGATTTACTGGTCACTTCAAAGGAAGAAGCCACCAAACACAGGAAAACAGAGAGAACTCGTGATTATCGACAGATAACTATCCTCTTTAAGTAATAAACGCAGTTATTTCACAATGCGTCGCCTTTTGTCTAATTGGTGGATATAACAACCGTATAAAACGACTTATTTCATGGAGGCATAATTCATCAATAACATCAGCATCATCATTAGCACCGATAACATCTTCATCATTATAAACATCCTCATGCTCACCGCCATCAACATCACCCTCATCCTCATAATTATCATCATCCTCATAAGCATCAATCGTTACCATCCACATCATCACCCTAATCATCATAAGCTTCATCATCATTATCAGCAGTAGCAGCAACATCATATTCAACCACATCATCATTATCACCATCAACATCATCATCACCTTCATCATCATCATCATCATCATCATGATCATCATCATCGTCATCATCATCATCATCGTCATCATCATCATCATCAACATCATCATCATCATCATAAATATCATCGTCATCAGCATCATCAAAATCATCATCGGCTTCATCATAATCTTCATAAACTTCATCATCATCATCATCAGCAGCAGCAGCATCTTCCTGATAATCATTCTGAACATCATCATCATCATCATCAAGGTCAAGGCCACAGCTTTCGGTTTGAAAAAGCGTTCGCTCCGCTCTCAGGCCAGTTTTTTCAATATTATTGTGCCATAGATTGTTATATCTTATCGTGAGTTATATAGTTCGGTATAATATTTGATTCTGCGTTATCTGGTGATATATTTAGATATATATTTGACGTAATTTTCTCTTTTCTTTGTCCTCCTAGCGATTTTTTGATCTTAGTGTTAACGTGCCCTTTCCAGTTAGGCCAATTTTATCTTGTTCTTAAAACAGTGTCTTCCTCTAATTCACATAGCTAATTCATGCTAGTCATTTAGCGTTATATTTCGTAACTATCTGTAATAATTTATCATAACTTCTGTATCTCTTAATTACACCGATTTGCTAGTATCGATCGTATTTATTTTTAAAATGACGAAGCAGTCTGCTTGTGGAATTTGCTGCAAGATCGTCGGTCATAGAGCTAATGCGAATTCATGCAGTCTCTGCAGTTCATGGTTTCATATTTCGTGCGTTGGTCCGACTGTAGACAAGTTTCGTATAAATCAGGGCATTAAGAGCGAATTTTTGAAGACCGTTTGTAAGCCATGCCCAGCTATTCTTGTGCAGAATACAACGGACACGTCTAACAAGCGGATCAGCATAAGGAAGTGCTTTAGAATGCCCAGCTCGCCTTGTACTCCACCACAGTCAGTGAGGCAGCCAACGCATAGTACCTCATCGCATCCATCGCGGAAACAAGGTACTAAAGTTCCTGCAGGCTCTCCCTCAAGACCTACTATATGTTCAGCTGACAGTAAAGTTCCAATTTGCAATAAACAAATTATGGATAACGATTGGAGAATACAAACATCGAAGAAACCAAGTCCAATATCTAATGACCTGAGACGCCGTAGCCTCATCGTCTTTTACGCACTTGAGTCAGGTGATTCTAATCCTCAGGTGCGTTATGCACATGACGTCGAATATTTGCAACCATTGATTGACAGACAACTCTATGTAAATGAGGACGGGCTCAACTAGGAAAGAGAATGGAGGGCAAAAGTGGGCCCATGAGAGTAACTTTTGTCGAAGAAGCAAGTACCAAGTTAATATTGTCTGCCTTAATAGGCTGAAGGGTCTGCAGATCCACGTGCGCGAGGACTTAGGACCGGCAGACAGAGAGATACTCAAGTATGCCATGATTGAACTAAAGCGGCGCACGGAGGATGGAGAAACAAACGTCCGTATGGTAAATTTTCGAGCAGTTGCCCAGGTTCCTCCACGAATCCGGATCAACAGGTTTCTAATACTTCAGGCGCGCCCAGCGGGTCCTACCGCGATCTGCGCGTGGCCTTTACTGACTATGCAGTTTCATGAACAAAAGCGATGTGCTGTAGAACTTTGTAAGCTCTCAGCGACCGGACGTATTAGGCCTTGCTGAGACATGGTTAAACTCCGAGGTAACCGCCCAAGTAGTGGAAATCACCGGCTACTCATACTTCCGTTGTGACAGACCATCAAATGATCTCAATGGCGTGCTGCTTTACATAAAGTCTTCTTTGCGGAAGACTAATGAGCGCCTACCAAAGCGCTGATGGTCTATGTGAGCAGATATGGTGTTCGATTCACCTCAGGCGCGGCGAGTTGCTCGTGGGCGTGGTATATCGCAGTCCACTGAGCCGCTGTTTGGACTGGTTGCCGCGTATTTGCAACCACATGAGTCGTCCGATGTTCCTACTCATGGGCGATTTCAACTTTCTCCGAATACAGTGGCCTGAAGCTGAACTTCTCCCCCGCCACTGTGAAGTCGAGAGGAAGTTTACGGAGTTGATATTTGAAACCGCGGCCACACAGCACATCAACCAACCGACACGCATTACAGCGCGCGTAACTCCATCATGCTAATACCTGCTGTTGACTAGCTGTGAGCATCGTGCACGTATAATTCAAGTCGTAGAACCTCTGGGAGCGAGTGACCACTCGATGATCATAGGCAGTTTAGTACTACCGCTACCGTGTCCTCTCCCACTAGAGACAGCCTTCAACTTTTGGAAGGCGGACTTTAATGGCCTCATTCGAGCAGCGAGTCAGATGGACTGGTCTTTACCACAGGAGTCTTCTATTGAAACCTCTTGGGCAATCATTAAACAAAGAGTGAAATCTTTGTGCGCCCGATTTGTGCCCCACAAATTTCGGCAATTTGGGCCAGTCAATCCACGTTGGTTCGATAAAGAGTACAACAAATTGGCCCGACGACGTCGCAGACTATGAAAAAAATTTGTGTTATCTGGCTCTAAGGAGGACTACAATGCCTATATGTACAACGAAACCGCTGCAACAACGCGAAAACAAGAAAACGCAGAAGCTTCGAAGAGGAGCTTGCCACTGCCTCAAAAACTGCTCCCAAGAGGATATTCGCATATGTGAAGCGGCGCCTAAGACCTATAGCTAATATCCCAGTGTTAGAAGGCTCAGAAGGACAGCCCCTAACTTCGAGTACAGATCATGCGTCCGCATTGGCAACGCACTTCGACTTCGTATTAGCAAGTGACCAGGTGTCTGTAATGAGTTCGACGAGCACCGCTCCATCCGAACTTAACAGCCTGGACTGGAATATTGAGGATGTAAGCAAGATTATAGCAGATATTGACAGGATGAAACCTGCTGGTCCAGATGGTATACACTCACTAATCCTCAAGTCATTATCGACCATTATTGCACCTTCTTTATCTGAATTGTTTACCAGGTCACTATCCACTGATCTACTACCGGACGACTGGAAATGCTCAGTCGCAAAGCCTATACCGAAAGGTCGTAACCCAAACAAATTGGATAAGTACCGGCCGATCTGCCTGACGGCAGTTTTGGCATTGACGCTCGTGAAGATCGTGAAGAAGAGACTTCTAAACTTCTCCAGTCGAAAAACCTGTTAACCTCCGCACAGCATGGTTTCATGAAAGGTCCTTCGTGCATCACCAACCTACTGTTGACGAGGCACGAATGGTTACAAGCGATGAACAAAGGCCATTCGTTCGATGTCATTTACATTGACTTCAGTAAGGCTTTTGACAAGGTTAACCATGCAGCCCTCCTTGACAGACTGAGGATGTGCGTGTTGGCGGTTCGCTACCCAAATGGATATGAAAGTTCCTTGTTGATCGCAAGTGGAGATTCCAGGTGGACAACAATCTAACTGAGTGGTATCCATCGAGCAGCGGCGTGCCCCAAGACACTGTACTGGGACCGATATTGTTTCTTCTCCATATAAACGATGTGCCTCAGCTACTACAATAACACTGTGCTTTATTCGCAGATGACTTTAACGTGTGGAGAATAATCCGCACACTCAATTATTGCCATTTACTTCAGCAAAATCTCGACCGCCTCTCGACGTGGTCTGCATAGGTTAACCTTCCGATCAACCTGCTACGTCGCAATTCATGAGGTCTGGTAAGTGTGCTCACGGCAGAACCTACATAGTGGCTGGTCAATCGTTGCATCCCGCTCCTCTCGTGCGCGACATCGGTGTACTCTCACGCTGCGACCTAATGTCCATTGACAACACGAATAGGCTGTATCAAAACAGACTTCGGATGCTTTGGGCTCTCAGGCGCAGCTTCAGCACTTGGTCCGAAGAGATTGATTCTCGCCTCTTCGTCTCGATAATACGACCAATGCTGGAGTACCGCACTCCTGCATACTGTCCCATCACCCGAAGCGAAGTAGAAAAGCTTGAGCGGGTGCAGCATGTAGCCACCAGGCTGATTCCCATCTTACGATGTATGCCATATGAAGACCGATGTAAGAAACTAGGGTTATACACCCTATCTTATCGTCGGCTGAGAGTTGACCTCATCATGACGCACCGGATATTACATCTTGGTGATTACCTTATGTTGCGACAGCTAGTTCTTCTGCGCACACTAAGCTGCACGCGAGGACACCGGTATAAACTTACCGTCCCGGATCTTAAGCGGGTCGCCCATCAAATTTATTTTGAACGCAGAGTGGTAAATGTCTGGAACGACCTGCCTCATCATATAGTAGAAGGCAACATAGTGCCAACTTCAAGATGCTACTAGACGGACAATTTGCAAAGTACGAAGATAGAAAGTTTAAATAAAGAGTTCATGTCCGGAAACGACGAATATGCAGAAACAACAGAGCAACCTCCACTCGCTGCTTAGCACCAGTTCTCAGTTCTCAGTTTTCATCATCATCATTATCAGCAGGTGTGTCCAGCCAAACGTGTATGTCTTCTTTAGGACCACAGCAAGGCAGCTGGGATGCACCAACGAACGTCAGTTTCGAAGTGAGTTTTCAGTCCCCACGACCAATTCTTCGGTTGGACTCCCCTCCTCCTTTTCCAGTTCCATCCCTGGAAGCAAAGGATGCACGTCGCGGGAGTGGATGTGTTGGCAATCACAAAACGTGGCACAGCCATCGGAGCCCGGTGCGTGATATAATGGTGCTGAGCGGTTCACTCGCTGTTCCGGCACCAAATACGCGACATCGAACCCGCTCATTGCTACCGCGATTCACCCACCAGACTTGGGCTAAGCTGCAAAAGAAGCGGTGATCGAATGTGACAGGTCTCTTTTGTCTGTCGACCTGATGTGCTATATTTCACAATGAAATAGGAGAGTTGAAGGCATGGTTATATTATCAACTCTGCCCTTCATAGCGAGGAAAATATCACGTCTGCACCACAGGTGGCAGAGATTAGCAAAATCATTGCGAACATTTGCTATAAGTTTTTAACTCATCTTTACCACCCTACGGGAGCTAATAAAGCTACCAAGGTAAGTGAATTCCTAAACGACTGGTTGATCATCACTAAGCGCATGGGTATGTTCCTGCAAATATTGGAGAAGTACTTTGCATTTCGATAGAGCAAAGCACAGCCCAAAAGGAGAGACGGTCAATGTAATCGCTCCATTGCTGTTCAACATGTTTGGGAGCTATCACAGATTAGGGAAATATCGTCCGCATACTAAAAGTCAAGAAGCCACTCAAAATGAACTAGCCCCACATCTACAACGTCGTGTCCAGAGAATGCTGAATCCACACTTTCATCCACAGCGAAGAGAAATCCAAAAGGGACAGCGCGCGACATTATTTCACACCGCTGGTAATAATGAAGGTTGGCGACAGTTTGCAATTAACCCTCACTCTATCCGAAAAATTCGTGTATAGCGCTTTGCTAATGTTTACTTATTTATCAGGCATACATGTCCACAGCAGCGATTCCCAATTGCACATTGATTGACTGACTAGAAGGTAGCTTTCATGGCAAGAAACACGACAAAATTGGGTTGCCAATAAACATGGCAGTGCTCCAAAAATTGCTCTAATGTAAAGATTTGGTTAATGCATCCGGGACCACAAAGAAAACTGGCTTGCTCTTCAAGGATCTGACTTTTACGATTGCGAATATTTTTGAAGTATGACAGACGAAAGAATCTATGTGGAACTTGAGAGCAGACTGATTCATCCATGGTTACTGGATTCCGGTCTTGAGCCTCTTTCAAAAATTGGAACTATGACGGAGCGGCTCCAGCGTGTAGTAACAGTTCTTCTGGCCTTAAAGTTTCACTAGCAATTCGTTTAAATAAACTACAGCATGTCACCTGCATTTAAAAAAGGCCTTATGTAATTTCAACTACCTGATCTCGCGTTTCATTTCTGCGAATGAAGGCGGATCCAAGGAGGCAGCCCAAGGTGAAGGTCGCTCAATGCCAAAAAAGAAAGCAACAACTCAGGTTGGTTGAACCGTCTTGCAGTTTTCGGCCCAAAACTCCAGGCGTTTTGACAGGATGTAGACCGAATGTCCAATCCACTCTCCTATGTTCTCGCGAACACTAACTCACTTGCTGCCTGTGTTCTGTATTAGACGTAATAACTTAAATGGTTAGCAACGTTAGCGATATTTTTCTCCTCCGATGCACCGTGAGACCAGTAGGCTTCGTGATCTTTCTAGTGACTACCACCCGGCTTTGTTCTAAGATTTTTTCGAGTATCTTTGTATTCGCTTCTCGAGGAAATACGTTGGCAAGCGTTCATGATTTCCAAAGACTAAATAGAGACACAATATCCAGTTTGGTAATTTAACATGTAAAATGATGACATGCCTGCGGAGACCAATAGTTGGCGAATATGAGACCGGTTATCTTCGACTTTGTTCAGTGGGCTATTAATCAGCCCGGATGTTAGCGCACTTCAATACATATTCACTATACCTGGCCTCGTTAGCTGGCTGATGTCAATCCGTTCACATCGACTTTGAGGATCTCCACCGAAACGCACTCCGCCGTCGGCCAAACAATCGCTCGGTCAGAGTCCACACACACGCTGCAAATCGAGCGACAGTTTTAGACACATCCTCCTAAGGAGTAACTGATCGCGATATGATCTATTTGCGTCCATGGCTGGTGCGAAGCTGGTGCGCATCAAGTCACGCTTCTAAGGGTGCTGGGTCGAAAGTTTGTGCTCAAAAATAAGTTAAGGGAATCTTGACAAACCTGTAGCAATCGTTCACAATTGTCAGTACAAGAGCCTAGACCTAGTTTGCCACCCACATGAATCTCATCAGAGGAAAGATTTCCGACTTCGGCGTTTAGATCGCCACCCGACATCATAGTATCCATGCTTTCTCTGTAACGAAGGTGTGTTGTTGCTAATGGAATTTATCCTTCACCGAAGAAGTGTTACAGTTGGAAGGGTGTACAGGCTTAAATGCTAAAGAGGCCCGGTTTTTCACGCGCGACTTGGTAGCATGGAACGAACCAGCTTATCTAACGGCGTTCACCTGAGCGTTGACTGGGATCCAATCGATCAGTGCAGCCTCAGTTTGAGGTCTCCAATCAATGCCGACGCCACCTTGACAGGCAGTTGAAGCCGCCTCTTCGCCAGACTGGTGCAATAAGAATGCACCACCAGTGCCGCATTTGGAGGTTCCAAGGTAAGCACGGAGCTCAAATGTTACGGACACGTTTCTGATAAACAGAAATTATCGAACGATAGGTTCTCTAGTGCGCGGGCGAGTGCTGCTTGTTGCCCAATCTGTATGAAATTGTGCAATTTGAGTCATACAAGGCGTAACGAGACTCGAGATATAAAAAGTGTAAAGGATGAATTGATGTCCGTTTGGTTGAACATGTACCCGTCTTCTGGACTGAAGCAACGTCTTGAGATTGTGTGAGCTGAAACTTGAAGAAAAACGATAATTGAAGCAAGGTGAGGTTACAACTAATTGGGGATGGCAAATGGGTAAGTTAACAGTAGAGTTGGAGCAGGAAAATATAATGAAAAAGCATAAGAAGGGGATACGAAGACGGGAAGGCCTGAGCAGTATCATCCAAACAACTTTCCATTCTGTTCGATGCGGCAGTTAGGGCGGCATTTATTATAATCTCCGAAGATCAACTCATAAATAAATCGTTAGAAGAAAAGATCTTATATTGCTCGGACAGAATACTTTCAGATTGCCGAAGACTACAGAGGAGAAGAATTAGGGCCCTCAAGCAAAGCCATAGGTTAAAAACCTTACCGCAAGGCAGCGGGTGTTGCGTTGAGCTAAAGGAGTCCGTTTTAAGGAATACCAAGTCACACTGACTCAAACACCCATCCTTATGGGCCAGCAGATTGAGTTTGTCTGACCTCTAAACATTGAACAATCCGGTATGAGTGGCTCTGAAGACACAAAAATTCACGGCCAACAAAGCCCCATTGATCACTGAGGCACACAAACCATCGCACTACTTTAAGGTTCAGTCTCGTCGTAATGGCCCATGATTTAAAAAAATCCGAAGTTGCTTTCCCACAATCAGTCGTTATCCCACCTCATTCCCCGGTTTATGGAACCACATTGACAGATGTCAAAAGCTCTGGTCATTCTGCATGTGAACCAATTTGTATTATCCGCAGACGCTTAATTCTGTCGCAGCTTTCGAGTGAAATAGCAAGTAACATTACCGATTATCTCGGTAGGTGCTCTTATTTCAGTCACTGACATGCTAATGTGTAAACATATTCACCAAACTCGAAGGACAGTTAAATATCCATATTTAACTAACTTGTATAGGTGCTTTCGCATCGTTTTCTGCTCACAGTGTGCGTGAGGAGGGTTTGTAACGTAACTTGTTTCACCCTGTTTCACTCCATTTCATCCCGTTTTATTTTGCTTGCCATTTAACATAAAAGTTGGAGAATGGGCAACTATTTGTGGAAGCACATAATTCCCAAGCGATTCTAAGGAATACACGTGCCTTAATAGGAAAACAGATTATAGAACCTTAATCATAACCTAAATAGATTGGGTCGAATGTCCTTCTTGTTATTGTGTGGGAAGTGCTGTACTATTTGTAAGGGAATGCCCATGGGATTGATCTATGATTTAAAGAAATTGGGAGTCGTGAAATAAATCGTGTTTATCCTGTTCCAGCGTCGTTCAGCTAAATGTTAGCTGATGATTACCATGAATTTGTATTATACAAGTTGGGTATATTAGGACTGCATACAACAAGTATCATACTTTTTAATTTGCTTGTATGAAACCATGGAGCTTTTAGCTTTCAGAATGGAGGATGAGTTGGGGGCGGTTGCGAAGTTGACAGTGATATGAGAGTATTATCTTTCCTTTATTCATCCGCAACCGTGCATGGAACATCTTGAATAAACTATGCCGAGACGTAGACAGATGGACATCTGGTTGTCCGTATAATCCACGATCTGAGAGCAATTACCGGTAAACGTCTATCCTCGGTGGTACGTCGTCGTCGTCCTCCTGGAGGTACGCAGTCAAATGATTGATCCCCTGTCTTCAACATGTTGTTGGTGATATCCCGAGGGCATTCCCACCTGGAATAAGGCCCCCTGTGTTTGGGGACACGTGGTGGGAGAAACCTGGGCACTTTCCAGTTGGTAAGCAGATTGAGCATGAAATAGATAGATAGGAAGAAAACGTATTTTCACATGCGTTAGTTAAATTGTATAAGCTCTCGCAGTCCTCTTTTCCCGCCATATCTTCGTTAGGCGTTTACTCCTGCGTGTGATCGAATTTACCGAAATTTTCCGAGATATTTCACCCTATTAGTAGATGTTGGAGCCGATGACATCTAGTTCTATAAGAAATTTATTCAGCTATAATTAGGAGATTTTTGGAGACGTTTTGCAGTCTAAAGTGAACCTTTAAAGACCGCGACAATTAGCGTTGAATCCGGAGTTTCCACTATCTGCTTGGCTTACGAAGTACGACGACGCAAGCTGAAATGAATTTCAGACATTCCAGGTATTTGAAATCGGCAATCCATTGAGAAAGGTATCAGCGCCCGCTGCACGGCATTTGTTATGCTTTGAGGACTTGCAAATTGCAGTTTTTAGAACAAACCACTTCGAAACGCTATTTCTTATTATTGTAGCTAGTTTCGTTGGAATAGCTGGTCAGCTTCAGAAATGAACGCATTTCATACCTCCAACCAGAGAAATTATCTGTAACCAAAATGTTACCACATAAATCTTGTGTCGAGTGCCGTTTGACGTAACCCATGACATAATCGTGAAAATGTTACCTGACAGCATCTGCACCCAGGATTAATTACTATCTAGATATCTGTGGCATAACTGTACTGATTCTATCAAAGCGGACGGTAAATATATTGATAAAATAAAACCAAAAATTCTTAATTGTATATTTATTCAATTTGAGAATGTATAGACTAAATTACCAACCTATCTGACCATTTATTCAATGAATTCATCCATGATATCCTGCTCTTCCTGTTCCGTGATGTATTGGCTGGAAGACTAAGGGAGTGGTTCGAACGTAATCTGTGCTCGTGAAAATGTCATTTATAATTTTCGAACATTAGTCAAAAATATATGTGCTAAAAGACAAAGTAACGCCAAAGCTCATCTCTAAATGAATATGCTTCGTTACAACGGAGTAGGAAAGTTTGTAAAATAAAGTTCACAGCCCCGCTAAAGCCAAAACTAGCAGGAGCAAAAAGTATTAAGTTAATCAGTATATTGACACGCAGCGCCTTTATACATTCTTAGGATGCGGAGGAAATGTCTTTTTAATTAGTTGCTATTGCTCAGTGCCATCAGTTGGGCGGATGGATATGCGGTGTGCCAATGTATCAATAGCATCAGCCCTGTATGCAAAAGAAAACATAGCTTGCCCTCTGCTCAATTACAGTGCACAGATTAGCGGCTGCAAAATGGAAATTATTTTGTGAAAAATACCTTTGCCTTGTATTAGTCGATGCAAGTGCAAAATGAAAAAGACTTAGTGACTGGTAAATTGATAACATTACGCATGTCCAAGAAGTGAGACAAAGTAAGAAATAATCCCGAAATCGTAGTTGCATCATCATAACATATCCCTTGCTAACGGCACGGTTGAACGAGGTGACACCTAGGTCAAATTAATGTGTTTTGGATGCACTGCTGCAAGACGTTGCGGAACTGTGAATAAATGTTAATGCAACAAAAACAGCATAAAAAGAATGCAGCTGTCCACCTTTACAAGGAGTTTTGTACACCGCGGGATGTGCAATTGCAGTAAGAGAAAGTCACGCTAAGGCATTGAAGAGTAGCGCAACTTCTGCGACAAATTACAAGGATTTGAGAGCAACATCCCTTTTGTTGAAGACAGCAAAGGTAACTATTTAGTACTTTCATCCAAGTCTGATTCTTTATGTTTCGCAAACACTTTCTATTACTTACCACAATGTTAGTATTTTGATCGTAGTTCAGTAACAACGGTTTATGCGACTGTAATTAGACAATACCTGACCAGCAATGTGCGAGCACCAAGTATCCAAAAACAGTGCATTTTAATCCTCTTGAACGTTGAACAAAAACGAGTAAAGGGTTGCTTAGATATTTGAAGTGTTACGATAAGTCAGTAATTCACCTGAACACCAGTCAACTTAGAATATAGCAAACGACCGTAAGCATTAAAATGGGCTTACATATCAGTAGGTCGCTGTGATTCATAGATTGTTGAGCAGTTACTTTTCCATTAAATCTATATCCATGAGAGGCTTATTGCAGATTTAAACTAGCCAGTTAGACATAGACTAATCTGACAGCGGAAACACTCACATACATCTCAGTTAAGAAGTATAAGCTGCGCAAAGAGTGTTTGAAGCAACAGAATAAAACTCTTTTATCCGAATTTCAAGAAGTTATCCACGGTTGTACGAGTTGGTGGTCATTTGATTCGCTTGTGCTATTTGGATCTATGTAGAGTAACTACTGGCAGAAAGCGATGAACTAGTTTAAGCTAAAGCTGCGACAACCACGCGCCGATATATCTGTGTAAATCGGAAATGCAAACAAGATGTTAAGGTGGATAACAGGGTTGCACAAAGCTCGTCGCGAGGACTCATTACTCCGGCCAGTGTATTAATAATCTATCCAATCTTCATAGACTGTTCCTGCCTTTGTCTACAATTAGATGGTTCATCTAGCACCGTTGTGCAGCTCAGACAACTATAGGGGTTGGTCGCACAAATGCGTGCACATCCGTTTCTACCTTGTTGTTAACGTGCCATTGGGAACATCCTGACTAAATAAAACACTATCTGTTTTCATTCGTTTGTAGACAAAAAAAGTAGAATTCCCCGCTAAAATTAAATCAGCACAGCATGTGGTTATTATGCCAGATTCTTTTACTGAATTATTTAGCATTTATTCAGATTGTGAAATACGGTTTCAAACCTGCGAAATAGTGCTCGTAGACAGAAAATAATTCATTGGCTAACGGAATAACTTCCCCAAAATAGACACTTCGAGTATTAATTAACTGAGGAGCATGTTGCATTTTGAGTTGTTTAAATCTACCAAGTCTGCTTTTGCTTTGCTACTACTTTGCTTCATTGTCGTCGTTAATGACGGTCACGCAGAAACGTTTCATATCCTACCATTTTTATCAAACAATGCGAATAGTTTGGTCCAGTTATGACTACGAGCTTATGAAAACACTGAGCGAATTTAAATAAAAATGCACATATTATATGCTAGTCAGCTCATTAAGAATTTGATTACAAGAACCTGGACAGGTATATTTCACATTCTCTCGCAGGCAGCACCATCGCAATGAGTGTGGTGCGGTGGTTTGCGTGCTTCCGATACAATGCGAAGAGATCCAACACATATTTTACTGAACAACTCCTCTAAGGACGAGTATAGTGCACACTTGGAAACACCCGTTTACTGGATCTTAGTTCCGGGTCAATGGACAGCCGGATATCTACAATTCCCTCCAGCACACGGACGGTAGGGATTGGTATGGATTTTCAAGTTCTCGGCTTGAGTTTCGTTAACACAAAGACTGAGAGTACATGGCGATGTAACTCCCGCTACTTTATACACAGTCACAGCCCCTCCTCCCTCTCTCCGAGAAATATTTATGTACTTGTCAGGTAAAGGTACGAATAGTGCCGAGTGTGTTAGGCAGCGATAAGTTGCTATTTATTGAATATTACTGATAAAATAATCCAGGCATAGGCTTCAGCAAAAAATTTAGTGAACAGGCACTTTTTCTGCAGGACATCATAAGGCAAAGCAACACGAAAGGATGACATGAATTTAAGAAATATGCAAGATTAACAGTTTAAAGTCCAAGATGACCAAACTATTTGGCCGGTCCCACAGCGGTCAGTGTTGTGTATGTTGCTGTCCATGCCTTTGCATTAGGGCAGATTGAGTGCCTGGGTAAATTTCTTATGCGCACATCGGTAACTTAAATAAAGCCGAATGACGGACTCCTCGACCGATGTCAATAGACGATATTATTACCCTTGTTTAGCTGTTAGGTACGTGGTAGAGGGGATAGAACGCTACTTGCATTTTGTCATGGTGGTTCGAATCAACCGGAGTCGCACAGACTGCGTTTGCCACTGATCTACAATAACTCCCAATTGTTTGGAACGGTTTCAGTAATACATTCATGACTGGTAGCGTTTAATGTCAACCTCCTGTGATAACTTAGGTTACGCAAATATATGCAAAAATTATAGCTTTTGCCAACACCAATTCATATATCTTGTTTTGCACTTGCTGAAAGCAGCTTACTGCATTGACACACCTTGTAAACAGTGTGAGTAAAAAGCAGTTTGGCTTCACCTGGAAAATGTGGCTCAGTAAGTTTATTGCATCCTTCACCGAGCTCAAAGTTTGCATTGCAGACATTTTGTTACCGACCTAACAAAATCCCACGGAAGCAGGTTTGATAATGCTGCCTAGAGTGGTTGCGAGATGTAGGTAATAAAATCCTTCAGCCTGGCAAATGAAGAAACACCATGCATGTTCCGAGCTAGGAGTGTTTTGACCGGTAGAAAGATGTATTGCCTTTTACTCAAGGCCCCGA
Source organism: Dicrocoelium dendriticum (assembly GCA_944474145.2). Taxonomy (NCBI): domain Eukaryota; kingdom Metazoa; phylum Platyhelminthes; class Trematoda; order Plagiorchiida; family Dicrocoeliidae; genus Dicrocoelium; species Dicrocoelium dendriticum. The sequence continues at coordinate 4,974,364 of OX104060.1, forward strand.
GATTTACCACCTCAGCGGTTAACTGACATTCCATTTGATGCTTGCGGTACATCTGAAGAATAAGCATTTGAGGACATGACTGTAAGCTTACACACACACTTTATCTTGGTCCGTCCACCCAAACACACAATTTATTCCTATCAAGAGACACGTGCGTCGCCTAACAAATACTGACGCGTGATAGCCAATCACAACCTTAACTATTGGCACACTGTATATGTAACGACTCTTAAGGATCAACACACATATCCTGCTAGTTTTAATGGGCCCTTACCTTAGTTACTCTGGTAGGTTTCCTTGTTATTGCTAGTTATATACTTGGAGTCGTTTTACTAGTTCACACATACTTTTGTACCTGAATCGTTGTTTGTTTATTAAACTGTGTTGTGTCACGACTGACGACTTTACCCCACGAATGCAAGATGTAATTCAATGATGATCTGCGAAAGACTTGTATGCATTTAAGCACACCGGTCTATATGCATTTTAAAAGGTTTCAGAGAGAAACTAACATACATACGTGCTAACCAAATAGAGGCAAAGGCTAATTGTAACGGAGGCATGAGAAACAGGCAATGAAGAACGAATCGGATATATCCTTGATAATGGTATAAGCGGACCTAAACCCTAAGGTGAACATCCGTTTTTAAAGACGGGGCTGTCCAACCAGAAATACGGAAAGGCGTGTTAAAGCAATTTGCACGAAACAGGTTCATTAGAACTTTTCCAAAAATCATATGTCAATATTTTTTAACATAACACAAAAATTTACTTGAATAATAACGTATAAATTGTGTTCCTGGAAATAATCTTGTTAGAACTGACACGTAAAGTAAACGCCAATTATTAATAACTAGCGCTTGTCAACCGCATACAATAAATGTTGAGTTTATGCAACTGTCAAGAAGTAGACGATAGGGTGACTGAAAGTGGAACTAATCACAATCAAAAACGCAGGTCAAATAGAGATTCCCAAAGCAATGTGCAACTAACATCAGACAATATTATGTGATATTTAGAGACAACTGTCACATGGTCTCTTTTCTGTGTAAGAATATTTTCCTATTAAATTCTATGCGTGCTTTTTTTCTCATACCGCAGCAGTTTCGTCCCAAGCTAAACGGGGCTAAATTATACATCCAATGCAAGTTTAGCCGTGTGTGCGAACTGCGCGTCTTGAGCAGCTGAAACAATGATCTTCTCCTCTTTCGTAATAGTAGTAAACCAGCCAGTTTTGCCACCGTTCTAGTACTGCATGCCAACCTTCATGCAATTTATTAACTCACGGATTATTCTCTTTGCTCTTACCTAGTATGTTCATTCAAGACATAACATCTGGCCAGTTACTGCTAATTCTAAACATAAATGAGCATCGGTGACCTCATTAGACCCAGGTACGGAGATGTACGAATATACGTCTTTTAAATGGATTTTGTATCGTTCCTATTAATGCTTTTTCACTCAAATACATCTATTGCTTACATTAAGCATGCCGATTAAGAGATGCCCCAACAGGAAAGTAGGAGCCTAACTGGTTCCCATATTCCGAATTATATGTTGCATAAACTTCAACTTTTATCGCTGTTAGCTTATATACCTTGTGAAATGAAGTCCTCTTAAACGTTCAACAGCAACAAATGTCTTCCGGTTATAGTCCTACACCCATGTGATTTAGTTCCCCGCTAAAAGCTGTTCCTTGAATGAAATCAACAAATCCCTTCATCAAATGTATTGCCAATGGCTACCCTAACATCATGTTTATTCACCAAGTCTGGCCCTCTCAATTATACACCTGTTGGTAATGGCTGTCTGCCTGTGACCTTCAACCACTCACACATGAGTTGCACTTGAATGTTTCCAATTGCCTGACTTCGGTTGATGTCATGTCAACCGAAGTCTTTCGATGAAGCGAATTGGTGACTTTTCAACTATGATTGTTTTACTGTGGAAGAATGCGTGTTCGGAGCAAAAATGTTACCAAGGAAGCATGGGTTCGGAGTCCAGAAGTGATAAGCTAATTGTTTGGGTTCGATAGAAAAATTAGTGAATTTATTCTGAGTAAACCGGATTATTCGGATCGTCACTGAGGAACTAAATGGAGCTTGGGGTTGTCCACCCAAGGTCTGGTTCCGTGCGAATCTTGGTTCAAATGTAATTTACACGTCGGTAGCCAATCGCGCATTGATTGCCTCAAAATACCTTCCAATGACTTCGTGAAATTTCCATCTATCCGCCTTTGATTGCACATACCGTGCTGAGTGGAGAAATGGGGAACGAGAAATTTCATGGCTGTAAATGGTAACACGAATACTATGGAATTAACTAATGAGAAAAAACAAGTCTATTTTATTGGAAAACAAGGCTTAATTATTTTTCTTGCGATGTTGTTGTTGAATTTTAATGTACAACTTAAACCATTTGTATTGATAGGCCGGTTTACAATATAATGCTGTCGTAATTAGTTATAATTGATGCTGCGTTTCTCGGGTTGCACAGGATAAAAAATGATCCCGATGGGTACCGCCAATGTGCCAAATCTGTGGCGGGCGTCTTGATATATGCTCTCTTCTCCAGATGTCTTAAGATGTCGAAAAAAATGAATTAATGTTGCTTTATGGGGATTTATGTCGGCTTCCCTGGTCTAAATGCTTCTATGAAAATACTAAGTGCTATTTGTTTTAACTAATACAGCAGGACATCCATTCCATAACATCAAGAATGCCTTCACCCCACGACTTTTCTACTACGTGTCTCAGCCAATTTTCGGGACTGGTAGCACCAAATATTTCTTACCAGAAGCTTACATTGTTTTCTTCGTCAAAATAACCCGCAAGTATTTTAAAGCACTTGCTCGCCTTACAGTGACATATTTGTTACAATCTCAGAAACAAACTTCAGTGATCCGCCAAAGCTCCATCATCACTAGTTTCGACGGCGTACGCGTCATCAAATTGGTCCTGTTGATAACTTCTTTTAGCGGAGGTAATTTTATTTAGCATTAGAACAATTCAGCAGGGAAGTTGTAGTAGCATTTGGTGTACCTCTGCGCCAGAAATTGCCGGAGATTATACACCGCAGACTTTAGTGGAATAGTTCGACAACGCTTAGCGCAAGCATAAACACTCATATAACAGCCGGATTATTCGTGAAATTTGGAAAAAAGATGTGAATAGGTCCAGCAAGTCCTAAAATGTTTTCCCTTATTAACGATTATACACGTACAGGCAGCTGCATTAATAAAATACATACCGGACTTAATTGACTCAAGTTATGCTATATTAACACTATGCTAGCACCTGCAGTAAACATTTGATCGAGTGCCACATACAAGGTTCCCGCTTTAGATTGGTTTCGTTGAAGTCGGAAACAAATGAACGGGTTGGCTATCATCATACATGAGCAGTCCCGCTAACATAGTCACCGTAGGCGACTATTGCTCTTCCACGCGTCCATTTATAGGGTGGTTAAACTAGCTTGTGCTCTCGGTAGCTTAATTTCCCTTTTCTGTGTCAATCTTAGCATTTAGGTTAACAAATATGGCTTGCCGTATTTATTTGTCGATGATAAAACATTTGTCCACAAGTATCGAAAATTTGAGTTTCCGAATGTACTACCACTCATTCAAGAATGCGCTCCTTCGCTTGAAATTTGGTGCGACAGGTTCATGATGACGTTAGAGACAGAACATTCAAGTATCATGGGTCGCGGTCGCTTGACAGTCAAAGTACATATCACACGTAACAGCGAATGCATCTATGTACAACGGTCTACGCGTGAGACTGTTATAATATATGTTATTGGATCTAAATTCCATTAGAGAGTACCGAATACCAGATAGCACGACCCAAACAACGCTTCGCTAACATCTCTCATAACTTGAATATAATCATAGCCACTGTTGAATTATTTAAAATTCTTAAGCTTCCCATCCTGGAGTAACGCCGCATAAGCGGAAACAATATGGGAAAATAAGACAGAACTTCGGTAAAATGCCTTCAACTGTTATTTAATAAGCACGTATTGCTATGCCATCTCGATCCGCTTTGGCTGTGAAGACCAAACGATGACTTGAGACTGCTGCACTATCTGACTCATGCCAATAAACATTGAAGTTGATTCACCCTAACTTTATAGCAAAATTACGCGCAATACCTGGGTAATAAAGAACTTACCTTAATTCTACCACGATCTAGGACACATTTGCGGTCTAACTTATGTCTCACCATATATGCTTCTTCTTGGGATCGCTGCCACTCAACAACAGTTTGTTTGAGACCGTGCAATCCTTTCGCAACAACTTAGGAAGCTTCCTCTACCTGAACACCATTGTGTCGATATTTCTTAGAGAAATTCATTTGAACATATATTTAATGAAAGCCCATCTAATTTCATATGGGGGGAATATCATCAGTTCATGCAATCTAATTAAACTTCAGTGTTTACAAAATACACCTACTGCAAATTTGCCTGCTACCATCTCATAAGACAAACATATGTGGCAAATACATTGCCAGAAATGCAGACAAATATAAGATAACTTGATATTGCTCTTGCAATAGCCTGATATAATCTGTGCGTTTTTGTTTTCCGTCAAATATTTTACCATTTTGTACTTACTGAGAAATATGCTTATTTTCATAATCATGGTAATAAAAATAATTGTCTGCATGCGGTAAATATTTTCCACCAGAGGCACTACTAAACTGGAGCCTAAATGTGCCCCTATTACTGGGCAGTTTGACTTATCACATCTTGTGCGCTCAATGCCTTACGTACTGCCTCGACAATCACTGGAAATTTGGCACAGGAACACCAGCTACTGGCCGGGTCAGAATACGAAGCAATGGTAACTGATTCCGACGAAAGATCTATTAAAGTGGTGCTGAGGAAGAACGTTAAATCACCCCATCATAAGTTGACCAGCTACGCTCAGGCGTACAGTTGGTGACCTCTAACACTGATACTCTTATCCGGTCTGCCCTCCGTTAACATCAAGTTATCAACATAATAGGGAGCAAACCTGTCCCACATAGTCCTTTACATCTATCCCTGTGATTATATCTAGGTAGTCCCATTGTCCCATGACCAATGAGAGTGTCACTGATAGGGCGTAAAAGTAACCCTTCAGGGAACGAATAAATAGGTTCCCGTGTGAATTGTATGAACAACAGGTTACCTTGAATTTGCAACAAGCTGACTTTTATCACTACATGTGAAGTAGACTTCATGTAGTAATATAAAATATTTTTAAACGACATTTTTATTTTGGTTTAAGTTTATTATAACTAGTTTTTCATAGCTTCCTGTAGGTTTCTTATAGTGCATATAAATCAGCCCTTTGTATTTAATAACTTTTATTATAAGGAGGCCACCGGTATTCTTCAAATGTAAGCGTCAAAGGTTTTAGGTTTTGGAAAGCCAAGTAAGTGGAAAAGTGAAGAGAAAGGCAGGCTACATCTATTTCCATGAAAATAGCTGAGTAGAGAGCCCTAGCATAGAGTAGTAGCGAGCTTGAGCAAAGAATAGCAGAGAAGATATTGTTCGACTTTCCAAAAAATATGACAGAAATTCTTTGTCGGTCAATTCAGGTGTAACCTCAAGCGTATTAAGACAACCGCGAGGAAACAAATCTTGATTACAATGAAAATTTCATGGATACCAGCATGCAAGATAAGCAATTGAAGAGACGGGTCAAACGTGCAGGAATAATAACCAATTATGGAAGAAGCGGCACAAAGATGTGATATGAAGGTCCTTGCCTATAAATGAAATGTTTTTAATAATTCATATATTTCTTCATGTAGCTAGAAATGGCAATGGCTAATCGCATTTTTAGTGGGAAATCCATAGCCGTAGTGAGCTATATGTGGCATCTATAACGCTTCGTGGTCTGTACGCAGAGTGAAGTGTCTTCCGAACCAGAACGAATTCCACTACTTACAAGCCCAAACACAGGCAAGGGCATGTTTTATCCCAACAGAGTAAGAAAGCTCCGCCGCCGAGAATTTTCTGGAAGGGAATGCAATAACTCTTTCATGCCCACTTTGAATTTGGAATAGTATGGCACCCAACCCAATGTTTGATTCATCAGTAGCGACAATACTTAGGCACGTCTCGTTGAAAATCGCGGCGTTTTATCTCAGCAAATACCTTTCGTTGGGTTGGACCCCAAACACATACACTTTTCTCCTTTGTCAGTTCCCGCAATGGCTCGGCAATATTCGTTAAGTCCTGCGGGTAACGTAGGTTGTAAGAACACACACCTGAAAAATGCTTTATTTCATTGGAGTTCTGTAGGCAAGGGGCCTCCGTGATGGCACGTGCATTGTCAAAACTCGGCTTCATACCGTCATTTGTTATAATGTGGCCCAGGAGCTCGATCTCATTTGCATTACACTTGCACTGCTCTAGGTTTACTCGGAAGTTAAGTTCATGTAGTCGACGTAACACAACATGTAGTCATGAATCATGTTCTACTTGAGTCATACCGAAAACACAGATGTCGTCTATGTATACTATTTGACCAGGTCAGTTGGCAAAACAGTGAACCATGAACTTGTGCCAAGTAGATGGGGCTTAACTCAAGCCAATTGGTAAGACTATGTACTGAAAGAGTCCTTCCATAGGGAGAAATGCGGTCAGCGGTCTTGACTACTTACTTAGAAGCATGTGAAAGAAGGCCATCCTAAGATCCAATGTTGAAAATATCGGGCGCCGTCTAGTTTGCCTAATAGTTCATCCGCGGTTGGAGGCACACATTTTTTTTATCACGATTTGCCGACTTAGGGCCTGCAGGTTATTGCATTTTCTTACTGTATCGTCCTTATTGATGACTGTAACCACAGGGTGGACCCATTCGGAACAGTTAATGGGTTCAGTGAGGTCATCTGCAATCATCTGCCGTAATGCTGACGAAACAGCCTCTCTTCTGGCTAAAGGAATTGGAAGTGGATGAGTAATAGCTACCGGTTTAGCATACTGCTTTGAACATATGCGGTGAAAGGAGTAGGGAGCGCGCCCTATTTTTGGTTCAAATAATTTCGGGTACTGATAGGTTAATTGCCATGGAACGCATACGAGATACGGAGGGCGTGACTCCCAGTGCAACCACAGCGTTGCGTTCGAGTAAGGGAGGGTTATTTACTCGGGTAAAGCACACAACAACTGATGATTTCATGGCTCCAAGTTGCAACAAACTCACCACAAATCCCCGTATTTCTACCAGGGTCTTTGTATAACTGCCAAACCGATAGGCTGAATGTGGTACGGGAATACCATGTAGGTGAATGTCATAAAAACTAATCGGTATTATATTGATAGGTGAGGCTGAATCAAATTCCATGTCAACATGTCTCGTTCTATCGTGTGCAATAACTGTAACATTACGAATGTCAGGCATAGGTAGCTAGGTTCTGGACAGTTGGAACGATAGTTAGTCACAGTACCTGTGTTATATATAAAAAATACATTTTCAGAGGACCGTAAATGCTGACTAGGAACGGAATCTGTAGGATGCAACTGAGAAATGATTACTGAACAACAACAACAACGGGCAAAACGTCCAGGATTACCGCTGTTTTTGCATTACAGTTCTAAGGCAGGGAACTTGGTAAAGTTAGCTGTATGCTGTAGGCTACTGCAGCGGAAGTATTTTTGTGGGGATTGAAATTCGGTTGGTGAAAGAAGGATCATGGCAACCACTTGTATGTCTGCGTGGGTTTCTAAACCTCGCAACTGTTCGGCCGTACATGTTTTGAGGCGAGCTAGTTCCACAGCCATATCCTAGGTCAATTTGGAAGCGTCAGCGAAAAGTGGACCTTCCCAAATTCGGTTTTCGGTGATTCCACTAATCAACTGTTGTATTGGCATTACGCCCTTGATTCTACTTTTCGGGATGGTTGGATACTCACAAGGTCGTACAACGCGAATGAGATGCTCAACGAAACCGTCTAGACTTTCCGAATTTGAGGCGAGCCATGAAGAAATTTGTACGCTGTCCCCATTGCTTGTCTAGCATCTACTGTGCTTTGTTAAGATATCTTGTGGCTGGAGCTGTAAAGCATCAAATGGACGTTGTCCCTCATCACCGAGTGTGTCTGAGAAGTTTCAGTTTCTGACCTGCAGTGCAGATAGAAGCCGCAGGTAGTAGGTCAGATAGTTTGTAAACGAGGTTTTCCACTGGGCCCATGCAGTTTCCGTAAGACGTAAGTTCGGATCATTTCAGTAAACTGTAGGGGGATGTAATTCCATGGCTTAGTGTAGTAAGCCGCGACGCGACGAAAGTTCAAACGCACGAGCAGTAGTGGAAAGGTCACTGCTAAACGAACTGCTGTAGTCTGATCAATGTCTAACTGGGTGATTACATTAAGATGTCGCATGGAGAAGGAGGAAGCAATAGGGAAGCAGAGAATTAGAAGCTTTGTGTGTGTGTGTGTGTGTCTTGGATTGGGTGCACGTATCTGTTTAGACTTGCCGTCAGTAATGCTGACAGCATGCACTACTGGTCTTATGACCGAGATTAAGCGCGATGCAATAAGGGTTCCCCAATTTATCGACGTAGGACAGAGCAAGCAACCCACAATCCGTTGTCCTTAAATTACTTACAGCCATTCTGCTCCGCAGGCTAGCCCCGATTCTAGAACCTCAAGCTACATCACCACCTCAAGTAAGCACCACACTGGTCGAGGCTGAGTACACCATTTGTTTACGCTTTGCCAACTCCTCAAGCAGCCTCGGGTTTGCTGTCCACATTCAAGTTGCTTTGGCCCCGGTTGATGGACTTGTTTGTGGCGGGTTTTGCGAAGTAAAGCGTCCTTGCTAAATATACCGCCATCCTTCGATTTTCATACAGTAATAACTCGGCCAGAGCGAGGGTATACGGTAAGCTCTATTGCCATATCACTGTCACTGGTGGTGTAAGGCAGGGATGCTTCATTTCGTCGTTTAACTGCTCTTGTGCGATTGTTTGTCTCAGTAAACGCGTTTAATGATCTTCGGGGTACTGGCGCACAGCTTGTTCTAGGCCAATACGTAACCGACTTGAAGTACGCTGGTGGTATTTACCAGGTCATTTAGGACCCATAGATTGTGCACGGTAATGAATTCTACCTGAAATTTGGAGCGACTAAAATGGCACCAATTTTGTCTCATGGAAGTGAAAGCTTTACTCTAGGTTTGACATCCAACTGCCCGGTGCTGACTTTGGAGCGCGTGCAGCCGACGCAAATGAATAGCTTCGTCTGTCTACGCAGCTGTGAGTTTGCTGATGGCCATAATGTAATGGAGCTTTTTCTTTTTAATGCCAAAGCCCGAGCAGTTTCCGCCAATTTCAAGCATCTTTGGCGCCGTCGTGACGCATCACTTCCGAAAATGAGCAGGGTCTGTAATCTCTGTGTTTGAGGGGGTCTGTTGTATAAAAGTGAGTCTTGGCACTTTAAACTTTGGACACCGGTTGTCTGCGGTGAATACCTTGTGTGTGGTGGGAAAGCGACGTTTGCAATGACGATGTTAAAGAGTCGTGCCCTAGTTAATACGGAACTACCTACTGAATGGCTCATACCGTTGTGTAAACAACGGTTGTTAAGTCATGTCTTTTGCATGCCGTGCACGAGATTATCACGGCGCGCTCGATTCGCTTGCGTGGTGCTGCACTGAAATATATAGCGATGTGGACAAACTTAAAAATGCGGACGTAATGTCCGAGCAATGAGTTCCAGTGTTGCTACCGTCTAACCCCTAACTTTTAAGGACCAATCTGATGTACACAGCCAACTGTAAACCCTTGAGGATATAGCGTGAATTCAGACTTATTGGATGATGATATTATCCAATAACTCTACTGCTCAACGCCGTATACATTAACCGGACATAAAGCTGATACAAATATACCTATTCTTTCCGGTTCCTACTTTGTTATATGTGTACGTACTGCGCATATTCATTCTATACGTTTCGATGGCTATATGTGTAATATGTGGAGAGCTACTTTCGTCAAACGTATACGCACCGATATAATTTGATCCTATTTACCTTGCTTTTTATTCCGCACGTATAATTTATCTATATTAATCGTTTCCTAAGTGCTCCAGTACATGAGTTCATGTTTTATGGTTATCGATATATATTGCTGGACAGACCACACAACCACCATGAGGCAGATGCTAGAGCAGCATTACACATTACAAATAAGAATATGTACAGTGTTCTATGGTAAGGTGAAGCCAGCAATGAAAAAAGACGATGAAGAAGATAGAGACGTGAATACCATCCTAAGTGTATATACTACGTAGATAGAAAGAGGATGTTTTTACACGTTTGCAATGTATTAGTTGTTTCAACTCAAGCATTATTTTTGTATAAGGCTAGAACTTAACATGGCTTAATTTTGATACCAGAATATAGAGGATATTTGCTAGAAGCAGGTATGCGTATAATTCTGGAAGACGCTGGATATCCGGATGCTTAATTCTTAGGCGCGGTCACCCATTTTGCTTTCACTTTATTGCGTACGCTTCCAAACCGATGACAAGATTGGTACTTCTAAAACATTAGGCGAAAATTAATTATGCTGCTAGTAAGACAAAAGTAGGCCGGTAAAACAAGACATGAATTAAACTGGTGTTGAACAACGACACCATGTCACGCAACTTCAAATGACCTAGAATACACAATTAGTTTGAACTTTGATGCATATCAAGTTGACACTTTTGCGTTGAAATGCTTTACTTCCTATGACTCTGTTGAAAAATAAGTAAAATTTCTGACTGACTTTCCGGAGGAAACGAGTTTGAGCACATTTCTGAACACGCCACTTGATTAGAGCAAACGATTTCTAATCCGGTCCTGGAATCCGGCGTTGCATGCCAGCAACATTAAAAAATACAGCTAACCTATGCTGTAACGTCCACCGTAAACGTTGAATAAAGCGTAGCCAAGATCCCGAAATCAAAACAAGTCGGATCACAAATACTACGGTACTATTAACATATATACAGTTGATAATTGGGACATACTTCAATTGTTCAGTTTCTCGGTGTATGCAAGTTGACAACTAGGTGTCAGTAAACAATAGGAGGGACGAGTTGTCTACGCCGGACAATCAAAGGAACAAGTCACAACACCTGAGCGCCACAAGCATTAAGAATAATGGCGTTGACCAAGCAAGGGACGGTCCAATCACAGGGTGAGAGTTTAATGGCACGCATAAACCTGTTGTTTGGACTAGCGACCAGTGAACGGGGGATGGGGTGCGACACATGCTCCGGGCTGAACGTGTCATGTTTGGCGAAGCTTAGGGTTGGAGATCCAAAGTCGTCGGTAGTCACACACGCACGGAACCCATGCCTGGATTAGCATGCACACACAGACACACCTACAACGCTAACAATGGGAATGTAAGGAGGCGCAGGTGAACGCCGGTCGATATTCATCAACGATCGGCCTAGGTCCGGAGACTAGACAACGAAGCAAAGTGTAGAAGAATTTCATGGGTAGATAAGCGCGTTACATATGCCATATACTTTGACAGCTCAGACGGAATATTCCGAGCTGAGTATTTATTCTGTGCATGTTGTTGTCTAGGTTGAAACGCCGAAGCGATTTTGTCGTTCCATGTCAAAAACGTTGATCGACAGGGAGTCATGACACTCTCAAGATTTGCTTTAACCAGGGAGAGCGTCAGCTAACAAATGTAACCAAAACTTTTAAATTCCAAACGAACTGCGAGACGTGCACAAATTTCACGGTTGCGCGACCAATACTGAGAGGTGTGACGCCAGTCAGCAGGTATTACCCGTTTGTTTGAATGTCAAATCAGTTGTTTGAGTCCAAACAACTTATTCGTGACGGCAGCATTTGTGGCGGTGCTAGGACGATAAACCGCGCATTTGAGCTCCATCTAATGTAACCAATGTAGCTAGTTGGTTTTGTGCGCTTTCACCACCATGTTCAATAGGTACGACAAGTGTGACCTCATTCACAGATGTGCGTGCATGGCAATCAACAATAACCGTGTAAATGTTACCTCATTCAACGAACCAAATTAATGCAACCAGAGCGCAATGGGGACAGGAATTCTCTAGAGAAGGTAATTAGCATGAACCTGGTGTGTCATTCTCGTATGGAACTATTTTGTGGCATATTTATCCCTAGTGTGTGTGCGGCATTTATCTTGTTTATGGGACTAACGCACACGCGGTCTGCGTTTTTTCCCAGTCCAACCTGCGTGTACATAAAATACTAAACCAGAATTGTATGCAAGTTGCCGTCAATGGTGAGTTCTTCAATCCGCACTAGGCTGGTTCTGCGGTATAGCGGACAACAACGAAGTCTGCCACTGTAATTGGAACACAATAATATTCTACCTAGAAATTACTTGTGACCACTGACATACTTGGTTGCACCGATTCCCTCAATGTACTGATATATATCAATAACATCGGTGGTATTACATCAGAACAGTCGTCAACTTTCGTTGTTGACATAAACAGAGTTTATTATGATAATGGAACTAGGAGAAGTTCTACCAGCCACATATATTCTGTCTCAAACATTGACTGTGTGCAAATTTTGTGACCGTCGGATTGCCATACTGGATGCTGCTTACTTAAAGGTCCACCTAATTAAGTAGCATATAAAACGGTTGATAATAATAATTGATTTCCAAACAGACAAATAATAATGTAATGCTCATACAGGTTGGGATGATAAGGCACTAAGACAGAGCAACACAGGGCAATACAGAGGAGTAGGGGTTTTTCGTAGAAAAGAAGCTAGCCAAATACACAAACAAATTACATTTGTGCATTCGGTATTTGCGTGTACCACATAAACATTCATATCATATATATATATATATAAATACACATATATATATCACAAAACCGGAAAAGGTGGACCGAAATCCGTATGATGTCAATGCCATTCAACAACTGGCGCGGATTTACGAAGGACAGATACTTTATATTATTTATCAGGCTATCCAACCGGAGCCGTGTGCATTACCGCAAAACACACTCCTGTTTACCACAGGCAGGAAATTATCTCTGCTCTGTTAACTGGTAGCTCAAAGGTCAATGAGGTGTAGTACGCAAACTAGGCACCTGCTTGGGAACAGACAGGCCAAAAGCGACCTTCATACATTGGCTATATTTGCCAGAAATACTTTAGGCACAAGGTGCGCTTCCTTTCTTAAGTCGATCAATGTTTCAGCGATGGAACGCGAGGATACACTTAGTTTGGTGAATTGTATACAAACTCAGTTCGTCAGTTCGCTGAAGATCAGCGCGTGCTTATTCTTAGATTAAATGGTAAGTGCGGCCTTAATGCAGCCAAGACAGCGAGACGCTAAAACAGCATAATCTTGGGAACGTGCCCTGTCAACGGACGGTATGCGTTAAAACTGGTGAAGAAGTTATAAAGCACTGGTAATGTGTGCAACGCTAGAATTACGGTTCGATCAGGTACCACAACGGATGAGAGTTCGGATAGGGCTGTTATCCGTGAAGAGACAGATAGGGCGGTCTTCAGAATTCTTACGATTGCTCAAACTTGTGACATCACCCCCACATAGTGTAGCGGATTTTGATGGTAAGAACATCTCGTCCGTATGGTGCACGTCAAGTGCAAGTGTTGAATCTATGTGATCCGCAGTCGCGGCTTGCATTTCGCAGCTAGTTTTTGAATCACCTGGCTATTCACTCTATTATTTTCACCGATGATGGGATATTCAAATTACACGGAATAAAAAGGCAGCACTTATGGACGACAGCAAATCCACGACGCTGTCGAGCTTCCCAGGGTTAAGATAGTCCTATGCTAATTGGCTGGGCAGGGATAACTGGTTGAAAGGTTATCGGACCACTTTTCTTTTCTAGTAATATGACCGGTAGGTTATTGTCTTAATCTACTACTGCCATACATCTAGTATCGTCTTACAAAGAAATGCTACAGACCTGCGTATTTCCACACCTGTAGGCTGAGGGTGCTTCCAGCATCATTTGGTGGCAACATGATGGCGCACATGCCCTTTATGCGCAATGTTGCGGGACTATCTGAACGAGATATTCGGTCACCGGTGGATCGGTCGCGGAGGTTCAATGGAGTGGCCTGCCAGTTCACTATATTTGAACCCCTTAGGTTTATTCCTATGTAGTAATTTTAACATGAGAATACTAGAAAACGACTACTTCACTAAAACAAATGAAAAACTGTGTTGTCAACGAATGTCGCGCCAACCACACGGAAAATTTGGAAAAAATCTGGTCAGTTACTTCAGACGAATGTTGCACTGAAAACAGAACGACTGCGGACACGTTAAGCATCTCTTTCTTTGACGGATATATCACTGTCTTTTTTCATCACGTTAATATAGGTACTCACCGTTGTCACTTATTTCTAGACAAAATGGAACACGGGTAAATGATGAATTAGGGGCGTCGAAGCAGAAGGAATACAACGTGAAAAGATGATTCGACAGTGCTTATACTGCCCACTGGTATGCAAAACGGTTCATGTCACCAAAAGTTTTCTTTTATAATAATCCCTAAGAAAAACGGCGAGGATATGAAGAACCTAGCAATATGAGGATAGCCTACGAGGTTTTGTATTTTAATCCTGTTTATCGACGTATAGACTCTTGCGTGTGCTGAGTGTCTCTAACATACCGGTCACTAAAGGAGAAAGAAGGACGCCAGTTAACACAATGCTTGTCACTGTTTCAACGGTTGCTGATTTAGTTAGTTCCTACAACCCAGTCTTACCTGTAATATAAGTACCGCTGTTTCACGATGACGTCAAAAGTAATTCTCCGCAACATTCTTTTGTCTGGGACTTTGTCTCCACGGGATCATTATCTCTTGATATATTCTAGAAGTAAAAGCTGCCGTATCCCATAGCTATCCGCTTGGTACATAACCCGAATTTACGGACCGAAGGCAGTTTGCTTGTTATTGGATCGTCCATAATACGATTACATGTTTGGCGGGAGTTGGTCAGTTTGGATGACAGTACCTAGAGGGTATGTCTCAAGAAAAAGAAGGAAAAGCAAACCTTGGAAGAAAGGAGAGCAGGAGAATTTTGCCCACGAATGATAACATACCAAATGCTAACATTACCAATGTTTCATAACATATATTCTTAGAATGTGTCACGTTACTTAACTGATAACCCTGATCGCAGTTTTTGAATTACAGAGACAAATGGACTGTTCAATCCTGATATATTCCAAAAGGAATAAATCTGGATATCTGACTGAGTTCTGGCTGTGAGGAACCGTCTTTGAAAATATGCTTTGAATTGACGGCATGGAATAAAGAATGAAAATGTTTGAAGCAATCTTATTCAAGGTTATATACCCTTTTCTTAAGTAAATATAAGAGGATTAAGAGAAGCATATCTCAAGGTGGACAACATCTCGGAATGTGAAAATGTGTCTGGGAATGGTTTTTATCTTGTTTTCATGGGTTCCATATGAAAATGTGATTCTTGGGATGGACGTAGCTGAATAGGCACTCAAGCGAGCGATGACCCGTAGAGTAAAGAATGAAATACAGTCTGACTCAATCAATTGCGATGGTACATTTGATGTTCGTTCTAAGCATATAACAGATGTCTGTTTCCCAGTTTTAGGAAATCAATGTCTTGTCACCTCTTAAAGCGTACTGTGTTTTAGCTTCTCTGATAGGTAACTTATTTTGTAGCGTAGGTTGAGTCGAACCTGAGTATATAGCAGATCGTTTTTGCATAATGATTGATCATTTGTAAAATCTTCATTTATCCGTCCCAAGTGAATAATGACTTCAATCAACCCGACTAGATAATACAAAAAGTAGATTTTCTGTATAGAGTTTCGATGCAGCAAGTTGATTTCAAAGCTAAATTTCCGACTGCAATGGTCTGACCAAGTAATATAGAAAGATTTTAGAAACCTAACTAGGTTCTGACTCTCCATTCGACCCGTCTCTACAGTTGCTCGAAAGGTATCAGCAACTTGAGAAGCAGTGCTAATTAACTGTATTTATTTTTAACCGAGCAGCTAGCCGCACTATGCCATCGGTGACATGCTCCGATCTGCATGCTTGACAGTTGAGTATGATATATCCCGTCTAATTTACCCCTGTCATGCCAGTTTAAAACAGTGCAGAGGAGAGCAATTAGCCACACGAAAAAGAGCATGCGGTCCAGCGTCACGGTTTGGCACAATGATTTAGAAACTATACGGACATATTTTATATTGCTAAATCCTTGTGTCGTACCAAAGCAAGTCCTAGCTGGTGAGGCTAACTGCTGTTCTCTGCACAGTTGGAAACTGACATGGCAGTGGAAGATCAGCCGGGCTATATCATAGTGAACTCTCACTCATGCAGGTACGCAAATTGCACCCATTACGAATTGGCACCAGCTGCTGGCATTTGGAAGTCATGTGGGCTAAAGCTGCAATGGTCCGATGGAAGGCGCACCACTGCGGATGCGCAGAATGTCCGAACACTTGTGTCATGCGCCTTTCCAGACTGACCAAACGGGCCTGCTTACTGAGATTAGACCATGATGAGCCATCACATATTATACCGAATCCACACTGGTCAACAGTAAACAAATAAATAGTCTTTTCTCGATGCAACGTGACATGCCAATACAGATATGATTTGTGAATTGACGGGGCTAAGGAAACACTGTAAGCGTATGTATATCAATCGGTTGAGGTGTATGTATGTAAAATACGTGGCTAGAAATGGGTTCATATTTTTCGCATAGGATGTCACGTAAAGAGGATGGGCATGTTCATTGGAGTCAGAAAAGAAATGTGAGCATTGTCTCAAAGCGGTTGCATTAGCAGCCGTAAGATTTTGAACTGGGAGGATTGGACTAAATGGAAATCTTCGTAAATAGACCCCTAAAGGCGCCGGATCAATGTGATTAACACAAAGGGTCCATGTCAAAACTTTGCGTTACCTACATTCCAGTTGTGAGTTTTATATCATTAAACATATTTCCACATAAACCAGAATCAGCACACTGGACGAAGTCTCACGTAACGACATACGCAGTTCAGACAAACAGCAATCGAATATATCAAAACACCTGTGTATTTCATATGAGAAATCAGTTCTTGTAGAAAAATTCATTATTTTAGTTTCTCCTCTCAAGTATTTGACAGGAAAAACGCTCTCAGCACAGGTCACACTAATCAGCATATTTTGAAACTTCCATAGCAAATGATTGCAGTTACGGTAAAGGATGTCCGAAAACATTTAGTTTTAGGGTTTCTATGGTTAACGTCTCATCTTCACTTTACTCTTTCTCATAATCTGTCACTTCTTTTTAGTTTCCCTAGGGGAGTAACGCAGTCAGTATCTCTCGGAAAACAGATGATGGGTCTGGTTTAGTGCAAGTTGACAAGTCATCATCCATTTCACCGAAAATTTAATATATATTCTCTCGAATGCTGCCATTGGACTTATGATGTCTAACAGGGCTCCGGCATCCCACACCTCTGTATTTTTATCTGGTTGAACTTTGAACCAAGAGAAACTTATCGAACGCACAGCATCCAACGCATTAACTGAAGCAACAAATGAAGTTTGTAATGCACGCGAATTATTAGGATGACATTGTACCATACCTAATTACACCAGCTAGGCGCGGTTGTGCCTTTTGAATGTTTTGATATTCCCTTGGTTCCGAGGTTGAATTTATGAGGTTATGATTGGGGACAGAAAAGTGTCCTATGTGTAGGAGTTTTACACATGTGCTACTAGGGCAGTTGTCGACTGTTAGGACAATGGAGCGTTTCATGTTCATCAGTTCTTAGTCGATATTGTTGATCCGATCCACAAATATGGCGGTATTCATCGACGCAGATCAATTTGAACTACAGGTGACTGGAAGGTTTACAGGATTTAACATTTGGAACACAAGTGGTCTAGCTGATTTCCCAATGGCCAAGGACATTAGATTCTTCCCACCTGAACTAGCTTACAAATGAACTGTGAAAGGTCCTTTGGAATGATTTCCACTTGCATTTATCACCATTTTATTGTGGTTTCTTTTAAGCATCGCATTAAATTGAGACCGCCACTATCGGCGTATTAAACGCAGTCATTTCTGAAGCTCTTACAGAAGTTGGAACACTTTTACATGGTGCCTTGCACAAACTCATCAGACATTTCCTTGGACTAACCACACAATATTCTTTGGGATATGTTATTGGGCGTTTATATTTCTCCAGCCAACCACTGGATTTCTGGGAATTTGCAACCCCAAATTCTTATGAGAATATATTAGCATTATCATGAATCATCGGCCCAGAAATTCGTGCATTAACTGGTCTCGTTTGCTTGAACCAGCGCAGCGTAACCACATTGATTTCATCATGAGGATTTTCCCCTCCCTCCTCTGTAGATGTCCCCTTGCATTATCGCTTCTCGTCACTTACTCGTGTTTATGCCTTTGGAGGTTACTAACTTGTCTTGCTAACATAAAATGCTCTGCTGCTTTTCGTTGGCTACTAATTTGCAAAAAACGTGGCTGCCGGAACTTTGCTTTAAAAGGCAACAACCTGAGATTTTCGTTTGGACCATAAAGTTGAATTACTCGTAATGACTGGTCCTGAATTGTTCAAAGTACGCATTGGACCTAAGCTCTGCGGTTCGATGTAGGCAGTATTAATAACATACAATAAGTGACTTCATTTAATTTCACCTTCAGGCCGATACAAAATAGAGCCGGATAAACGCTGGTTACAAAAGTCAATCTCGCCACAATCCAGGGAGCTAAGTATATAGTGCTTCCACGTATTGGGTAAACGAAGGTTTCATATTCACTCTGAATCTTAAGTGTGAACTGTACGATGAGTGGACAGATGATATTATGGTTAGACGAAAGCTTATCTGTGTATGTGGAGAGGTGAGCGAGTTTGAAGTTAAAATGTTCTAAGTCATTCTGTGGGCGTCGATCTGTGGGCGTGCACATTGATCTAGGTCAGTGGTTCTCAACCAGGGATGAATTAACCACAAGGGGGTAAAACAGAATTTTACGGAGGATTTAAACCTAGGTGGACTGGGTTGTTAATCTGTCACCATAAGTTAATTGGCAGCTTAATTTTGGTACTTTGTCGCTTGGTCAGAAGGTAACTCTATCCGCTGCACGACAGCAACGTGCATGTCAGTGGATAATGAGTGGCGCTATATCACATCTAGCAAGTTATTTACCATGTTTTTGCCACCAGTTCAGTAATCTCAACAACGGACTAGCAACAGTCAATTTTCTGGTTTGCGTCCTACAAGGGTCCGATGCAATGCGCACTGCTGAGGATTACCGCAACGATGAAACACGAGTACAGTAATTTTCCGGGTGTGTGATGCCTGTTTGATTTAGTATAGATGTGGCGAATTGCTACCTATTCCATACAACTTCCCCCACTACCGCTCTGTAATCAGCATCCAGACCCAACTGCATAGAATATCGTAAGTTACTCGTCGGCTTCAACTCGATAAGTTCGTCGCTTGGTTAGGGGTCTACCTTGCGCTCTGCAAGGTAGTTACTTGTAAGTTGGTGGATAGTGAGCGGCGCAATATAGCATCTAGTAACTTATTCACGGTAGTCGTTGCCGTCCCATGTAGCTAAGTGTTAGCAACCGCAGACTTAAAACAGTGGGGTTGCGGGTTCGAGCCCTACCATGGTGAGATGGAATGCGCACTGCTGAAGATTCGCAAAAGTGTGATACTCGCGTACAGTGCATTTCCTGGCCTATGTGTATCTGAAATTGCAATAACTAAGCAATATCAACTCTCTAATTAACGTACATGATCTCATGACTTTTTAAAACTTACCCAAAATGGGCGTTTATTTGCATTTTGCTGATGACGAGTAAATAAAATGTATTTCTTTTCATAATTAAATGCATAAATGCAGGTATTATTAGGTAATAAGTTACTTAAACTTACTTTTTCTGAGGCAATTCATTATTGTGAACCCGTCTTAAGGTTAATGTCCTCACAAATGTCGCGAACCGCTGAGCTGGGTAATACGCGTTTGCGTAAACGCTGACAGACCGGACAAATGCGTACATTTACGTTCACACAGAGAATGTAATTTATGAACATATGTAAAGTTCACCGATTTGGGGATCAAAAGTCCCATATTGCAGTCCTGTTGCACCACGGTTATCGGAACAAATGAGCCATTCGGGAACCATTGAATGGTGAGCCCTCAGGTGGCAAACTTATAGCGATCAATTTATTACTGATTGTAAGAGCCCAAACGGTTAACATAAAATAGCGTCGATCAACTTACAGTGGTCTGGTTCTATAGTGTTTGATTGTGGACCGTTCAAGCTGCAATAAGATGGTCAAAATGGAGTGGTGTTGAAAATGCAGAGATGATCAACTTTGGAGGTTTTATTGTATTTTGCCAACACCGACTCACGAAAACAAGCAACAAAATTCCATCCTGGTGCCTGGAAAGCCGCCGTGCTGCGTGCCGGTTCGTGTGCGTTGTTCTCACAGTGAATTGAAAAGTAGCAGAGTTCTAAACTACGATCCGTTGTTTTATAAGTCCAAATTTCAAATCCTAGCAGCATCCGATTTCGTTTGGAATAAGCAGAGAATTGAAGAAAATATAAAACCTCTTGTAAACATCTGCAATTCCGGCAAACCATCCTGACTCATTAAATGGTTTAGCATAAGCAACACTGAAATGCACCGAGTTTATTGCGGTTTGCACAAAGACACTCATTTTACCGCGCGGATTAGACAAAATAGCTTTGTGCATAAAACAGGACAATGTGTAGGAATAATTATTCTACCGGTGAACCAGGAGTATCTTATTAATTCAATGCTGCAATTAGTCGCGGTTTTGGAGAGAAGGCTGATCACCTCTAGATCTCACCACATAGTGATTATCTGACACTGGACAGTCATACCGCTCGTCAACTATCAAGGATCCAACACCAACTTATGCTCAGTTGAAAGGTGAACAGCATGTCCCGGCGGTTGCAAAAATTGCATTTGATTACCAGATTAAAATGAATACCGCTCATCCCTCATGGCCTGTGATTTCCCACGGACAAACAAACATGCGGCTGGGAGTTACAACCACACTGTGTGCAACGCTGTTTAGTCCCGAAATGACTGAACAGCTCACATGCCTTTCTTTACCAAAATGTAATGACTGTATGACTAAGAATGGCATTGCCGATTATCCACCCAAAACTATCCAAATCCAAACTTCCGCTACTCTCTGTAAATTGTCATTTCACATGGCGTCTCAGGTAAGCAGCAAATGGGCGTGCTGCAAGTTTAAATAATTTTTAGCGTGATACCGTTCGTTCTGCCGATCAGCTTATTGCAGTGACAGGGGTTAAACGTGCGGCTTTGACCTAATATTTGCACGAGTACAGCAGAGTAGAAAGTTGAACTCAAATCATATAAACTGACCGTTGTCAGAATGGTATGCAAATAGCACCAGTAAGATCATTTTGAGATCGAACACGAAGATCGAGTCTATAAATCTGTGCAAATATCAACCTGCATTCTGCAGCTAGGCGTCCAGCAAACCGAAAGTTTGAATAAGGTGTTAGTCGGAAACGATCTGGAGGTAAACGGGGAGTTAGCGTATAAGTAAATGTCGTTCATTGCTGCAGTTTTTGCCGCGATTACTGGATTATGATTAAGTACTTGCTCTTTTTAGCTCATTTAAATGCAGTTAAATAACTGTTTTTTTGTGACGTGTAGTCGTTAGGGTATTGTTAAGAACGAAATGAATACCTGGTATTGCAACCGTACTATTAAACCAGCCACACATGGAGGATCAATATAAATAAAAACGTTCAGATAGGTTGGCTATTCTAACGTTCCCGTGTGGAGGTAAAATTGTGTTATCTGAAACTATGTTGAACCAAGTCATATATGATGGGTTTCAAAATAATTGGAATGAAGATGAAGAGAAATAATGCGCCTAAATTTTGAATTGTGGTCATACAGACAAGCCGATGTTGTAAACGGTGAACTACCGGTTAACGTAACAGGTCGACGAGGAGTACAGGAGAAGGTAATCGACTCGTGTAAGTTTGATATCAGCGCCACGGATGGAGAACAGTCTGCACACGCGTTCGCCGCATCAATAAGCATTTAGCTCGAGCTGTTTTGGGGGTTCGGTCGATAATTTTCTAGTTTGCATTTGAATAACCAACATTTAACATTTGGAAGTCCATTTGGATATATGACTTCTTTGCTCAATCTTCGGGTTCTCTGGTTCAACTGTGTCAAAACTCTAGCAAATTTTGCATGCTCGGGTTTTATCTACTAATGGCGATGTTAGTTTGCTGACCGACCGACATGTTAATGGCTACACAAACTTGTTCGAATCAACTGTGCTTCTTGTAACTGCACATCGAATATTAACTGGACACAACAAGCATCTTCATCACATTTCTGTGGTTGCAGTGCGTCACCATGGATTCCATGCAATGATGACAACTGAAGCGCAAGATGCCACTGGATGGATTTGATGGGATAGAATAAACTTGCAGCTCTTACCCGTTTTTGAAATCGATGACATCTTACATGTGCACTTCCGTGATAGATTAGAATCGAATAAGCCATAAACTCCATCCACTGAGACAATACAACTGCCAATACCAAATCCACTATAGTGAGCAGTTTTACTGACAATAAATGAGTAGTTTGCAAGTTCATAGCCTTCAGTCCAAAGACCATCGATGGTTTTGTTCAATTGCAGACTGTAATCTGACTATAGGCACATTCGGATTTCATATTTATTTTATTTCTGTTGTAAAATCACTCTGTTTAGCTCTATGAACGTGCTACATTTCATAAATTAATCCCCTTGTTTTACTCTGCTGCATTCGTGATGCTTCCGTGAGCTTTATTTCTTTGAATGTTTCATGGATTTAAAGTTGTCTTGTTTTGTGAATGCTGAATATTAAATATTGAAAGTAGAAGGTGAGAAGATAAAACTCAATGTTGCTCCGTCTTGGGTAGATCCTGCACATGCGCGGAATCACGTTGCTGATTCCTTCTCGTTGGCAACATATTCCACCTGCACTACATCTTATCCGGTTGCGATACGCTCCCTATACCTGTAGTCCGCAAAGTGGACGCCAATGAATCACTTTAATTCCGAAACCAATCTCGCTTCGACTAGTGTCTCCGGCAATATTTTCCACTATTTCACCACTTGACACTCGAAGCATAGAGGGCCAGCGATGTGCTATTTGTGCTGCTTGGTGCGCGAGCGCGCAGCAACGGATTCAACATAGGCTAGTGGCTTGGGAGTAGTACCCAGCGCGACACGGTGAGATCAACTCGAAGTCGACGATAGAACAGTGAAAATATAGCACTAGTCTTCTATATCGGTCTTCGTACATCATTCCACTAACACTGGGGATGCGCCGGTTAGCTGCCTGCTGGAACCGTTTTAGTCTCGGAACCTTACTTATTGTGATCGGACAATAGACGAGTGAGCCGTACTCTGGCACCGGTATTATTATGGAAGCAAACAGACGAATGGCAATCTCTTAGGACCAAGTGCAGAAGCTGTGTCGGTGCCTAAAGCAGGCGTAGTCCGTTTGCGTACAGTGTGTTCGGGTTGTCGACGGAATTTAGATCACAGCGTGAGAGTACATTTAGATCATTTACAGAATTGATGGGATACAGCGGGTTCCGGCCAGGTTTTACGCACGCCTTTTCCTACCCCTTCCCACTTTCATAAAGAAGGAGGTGGCGTGGTTGACCGGTAAGTCAACTACTGCAGACAACCGGGATTGGTGGTCGAGGTACTACTCAGGGACTTAACCGTCGTCGGGAGAAATTACATTATTCCAAATCAACAGGTAACCTGCAATTAATACGCAGGCTGAACGAAGAAGCTAAGTTATTCGTTGACGTGTATCGGGAATACAATGCGCCCTGATATTGTGCCTCGGGGTACGCCGTTAGTGGACAGGTACCATTGCGTTAGGCGGTCATCCATCTGAACACGCCATCTTCTCCCAATAAGGAATTTTTTGATCCACTGGTGCGGAACACCACCAACACCACACATACACAGCTTGTGGAGCAGGACTTCAAGGTTCGTTGTAGAGATGTTATTACGGAAATTAATGTAGATGACTTCCACCAGTGCCGCGTCAACGGCAGGATGTTGATGCACGAGCTGCCCTTCATGAAACCGTGCTGTGCCGGCCTCAACACATCGCTCGACTCCAGCAAAAGAGAAGACCGTATACCCCAATCTCCTCGAGCACCTTCGCTAAAACAGTGGGGAGACAAATCGGTTGATAACTGTTCTCAATGCGTATGTCAAGACCTTTGGAATCGGCCTCATTGACGAGCATTTCAGGTCGCTCGGCGATGCAAACTCGGTCAGTGAAATATTGAACAGATCCGACACCACAGGCGAGATGATGGCCGAATTGGACGTCAAATTTATAGGGTGAACTTCATCGGGTCCAGTAGGTTTTGTGCCATCAAGACTAGCGAGTAGAATGCGGACATATTATACACCGCAACAAAGCTCCTCGATTTCAATAGTGGCTGCACACGTCGACCTCGGCATTGCCGCATTCCCACTTGTATATACGGGAGCGAAGTGCTCCGCCAATGCGAACGGGCGTTCAGTGCCGGAGATCAGAGGCTGTCAGTCAGTGCCCTTTAACACAACTACGTCACTTTCAGGCCTCAGGCGCCGTTTTATGTAAGCAAAAATCTTTTTGGTAAACGCCATTGCTCAAGTTGCAAGCTCCTCTTCAAAAGGCCGCGGCCTTCGCGCTTTGGCGCTGTTGTATATAATCCGTTGCATTTTGTATGTCTCATAATCGTTGGCAGAGCCAGCAGAGAGGAAATTGTTTGGTACTTCGCGTCACCGTCTAGCTAATTGACTGCACTATCTGTTGAACCAATGTGGCTTCGCTGGTCCAGCTTTCCGAAAATAGAGTGGCACGAAACGAGCGCACAACGATTGCACACCCAATTTTATAATGGAGCAACAGTCTTTAACAAAGGAATCCCGTAGCAGCGATCGGTCTACTTCACTGGCGCTAAATTAAGACCTTTGCAGTGGGTCTTCAAATAATTGTAGACGCGAAGAGGGCAGCGACAGTTCTAGGCTGACTAACACCAGCGAGTATACACAAGCTGGCAGAGGCTCCAGGACCTGAAATTAATGTACACGTTGCTCGAAACCCCTTAGTAGTAGGTCCAGGCACGATGGAGCGGAATGCAGTGCAACGTGCGTAGGTTGGCAGAAATGTAGTACTGCCCCAGTTGCAAATACCATCTCCGCGAACTACGCCTCGACTTCACAGTGTCCGGGAAAATTTGAACTTCAGGCCACCGTATCCGAGGGAAGTTAAAATCCATCATAAGCAGGAAGCGGGGCTGACTCATGTAGTTTCCGGCAAGCAGCAACCAATCCAGTCATCGACTCAGCGGGCTGCGATAAGCAGCACCCACAAGCAGTTCACCGTCTCAGACGGATCGAGCAATATAACTGTTCACACAAGCAATCTTCTCTACGATAGTTTTGTACCAGTCTCCCATACAGCGAGGACCCATTGTCTAACAGCATACAACCGCCCTCGTCTGATAATCCGTTGCACCGAAAGCACGAATAGCCACTGATCTTGAATTCCTGGATAGTGACAACAAGATTTAACCAGGTTTTGGCTAGACGCATTATGTCCTGACAACGAGAGGCGAAAATGTTATATATATATATATATATATATATATATATATATATATATATATATATATATATATATATATATATATATATATATATATATATATATATATATATATATATATATATATATATATATATATATATATATATATATATATATATATATATATATATATATATATATATATATATATATATATATATATATATATATATATCGTGACGTGTTCACTCAACTATAAACTTTGGTATAGGCTATGCGCATACTTTGATTAAAACCGCCGAGCGTTCATGAAGTGTTTTCAATTGGTTTTCCCGGATTCGGTGGACCGGTGAACTACCCAATAATCTGCGATACGTTGAGTGGTTTCTTAACTATCAGTACCCGATTCAACTCTACGATTGTGTACTTCAGTTTCTCTTTGTCCGACGGATCCAAATCGGGACGAGTATGGATCTTTACATCTCTTGGCCTAATAAAGCCGGATTACATCAGCTTCGGACACGTTGCATCAATAAAAGTGACTCGCAGTGGCAAGGATTTTCCCTCCTCTCTTTTGAAAAGTCGGGTGATTCGCATCACCCGCAACCCTTTTAATCCACGTCGAGAAGCCAATCAATCTGGCTCAGCAGAAAACCCATGTCGTGGATATAACGAGCCTGAGGACAAGCATCTTTCGAAACAGCCGCATGAAATATCATAAGGCTACAACGCCGCTGATTGCTGTCAGCTGCATTCTCGTGTTGACTCGCTGCATTCTCGCCCTGCTTTTCGGTTGTTTGTGACTGCCCAGGCATGACGGCTGAGGCTCCAGCCAAGAGTGGACATCGCTCTGGCGAGCCTGCAGCTGGTGGACAGGTAGGCTGGTTCCAACATAGAAGTAACTGGGTTTCCGCTTGCTCGGTTGAGCCCTCGGAGCTCCTCCATATAGAACGTTTCGCCTGCCTAGTATGCTCCTGCGGCTTCTCGGCTGTTTATGACTTGCACAATATTTGAACAAATTCACGCTGCATTTATAGCAGTTGTTTAAAATGAGATAAATATAAACCAATACACGAATTGTAGAAATTCACGCCACACATGTCGCATGTAACAGCATAGTCTTTATGCCCAACTATTTTGCAACAAGTGCCACAAGAAGTCAGCTTTGTCATTACTAATAACTTTGCAGATGTGACAGTTATGTTGCTAAAGTAAACGATAAGTACACCAACCAAATCCCAAAGTAAAAGATCCGGACACAAAACTACTGCTGAATCACCAAATTCCGAATCGCAAAAGAAACTGAATTTGAGAAAAATAAACACGCAAAATCTGCTCTGTACAAAATAACGAACGATGCAAACTGACCTATCAACTACAGCGCGAAAATCGCAGTTGCCGAGGACGAGTTGCTTCACGCACTCGTAAGGCCACTGTATTGTTTTATGTAATATGTGATACCAGTAACAGTGCTAATATTATATTATCTACTGGCCCTTAATTCTGTTGCTGAAACCGTGCATTAGTTTAATGAATCGACCAATACTTCCTCACCCAGAAATTCTAACCAACAAAACTGCCCAATCCATCGAACTTTTCGTTATACTCTGGAAATAATATATTGTATCCGTATCTGCATACTGACCTAAATAGTTTAATGCAGTGCGAATGTATTTCCATGCAAAGCATGTCTTGCAAGTGCATGCACCTGTGGACAACCCACGTCCGTAATTGTAGCATCCGCATCCCATCCATTTTTGTTGAACCCCATCTATCCACGCGACAAATTTCCACCTAAAAGCCCTAGTGTGTACAAGTTTATTTGCAATCTTCCAATTTTTGATTATAACGCTATCTAAAACCAATCTAATTAGATCATAGGTTTGACGTTATTATACTCATCAAATTAGTGCGCCAGCCCAAATCTGCAGACGACTTGCTCCCTCTCGTAACATGCACGAATGAGGCTGACATGCAATAAGCTCGCGTGGGCCATAGACAACACCTGACCATCGAAAAACCGTTTGGTCGGATCAAATTGAGCATATATGGTTGTAACTTGCATGCCATGACAAGGCGTGGGTTCCTCGAACTGGGCGGAAGTTGAATGCGTTGACCAACAACTTCATACTGTGGCCCACAGGTGTTCGCAGTCAGGTAGACATAGAATAAGCGAGGAAGTCACGATGTGTCACGTTTAGTTATGACAGCATTATAATGTTAGAATTTTAGCCCGGTGTCGAACATGGGCAATCCGGGAGTATCTTGCCGGACCATCTGGACAACTCATTCTGTAATGGATCAAATTATTCAGCGTCTTCTGTGTACCTTATCATATTTATAAACGTCCTAATTTTTTGACTTAAAAATGAGCCAACCAGCTCGTGATTTTGACACGGATGTTGGGCGGTTGTTTTGATAGACATGTTGATGTGTCCATTTTACACTTTACGCAAATATCCTTTGCAGTTAGATTATGTGTCAACAACTGGTGTCCAAACAAATTTCGGATACGAACACTGAAACACACTGGTGTTGTTTACAGAAAGCTAATATGCAACCTGCTTAATCTCGATAGCTTCGAACGCCGCTTTACTATTGGCGAATTTCCTTCCGCTAGATCCTATTTTGAAATGATTCAGCGTTATATTTGCTTTTTCATGAATTCCAAAATCTATTGTCGCTGTGTAACTGACTGTCACTAAGCAATGCCATTTTTTCTCCGTAACATTGTTTAAAATATATCATATTTGTCAGCACAGCGTAAGGTAAAACATGATGGCTCCTGCTCACCTACTTAGGAATGGCGTGTCGATGGTATTATTCCAGTTGAAGTAACTCTGTTTATGCCGTACGATAGTGCTAGCTTTAGCGAAATTTTAAATTCAGTGAACAACTATTTCAGCTTTTGAATGATATCTTTTTACTCGATATCATTTTTAATTTCAATATTTCGCTCATTTTAGTATATGAATATACCTATCGGGAATCATATTGAAATGCACTGTGCTGTTTTGGCAGGTGGCAGCATCCAAAACGGTAATTTGATTTTGTGAACTCGGGTTCTATATCCGATACCTTCTTCGCATTGAATTTGTTCAAATGGAAGGGCGAATGAATATTTGTCACCGAGAATCTTTGTGATAATTCGCAGGTGAATCTATTATCCTTGAACGCTTCAGGTTCAGCCGAAACCGGACAAGTCAGCGCCAAATCTTTTGAATGAACAATAGTT
Source organism: Dicrocoelium dendriticum (assembly GCA_944474145.2). Taxonomy (NCBI): domain Eukaryota; kingdom Metazoa; phylum Platyhelminthes; class Trematoda; order Plagiorchiida; family Dicrocoeliidae; genus Dicrocoelium; species Dicrocoelium dendriticum. The sequence goes on from OX104060.1 coordinate 5,003,289, forward strand.
TTTGTAGACGAACTCCAAGTGGTGTGTATCTCCTTACTACCCCTGTCATTTTACTGAATTTGTTGGTATGAGCGTGCATCATGCGCCTCTGTGGCCGCATTTGCGCATCGGAGTAATGGAGAGCTACGGTACTGTTTTATTTGATTTGTTGTGTACCTACGAGGAATGCACGTACAACGACAGATAGCGACAGCTTAATCCAGGCGTGCCGATCTCAATCTCACGGTGGGCCAAATTCGAAGTCACACATAAGGTAGCGGGCCACATTGCACGAACATTCCATGAACATTGGAAAACGAAGTCTTTTTAAACAACAAAGTTAATTACAACTGATGACAGGTAAAATAAAACCAAACTAAGCACACTAATTTTAGCTCTTTTGCTGCATATTTGTCATCTATTTTATTGCCGACAAGTTCATTTATGTTTGGGTTACTTTAATGCGGAATGGAGATTCACAGGATTAACTGTATGTGTTTATCGTTGAGATGGCTCCTGGATGACGTCTTGTCAATTCTCATCACAGAGAGTAGCTTCTCACAATATACGTGCTAACAAACATTCTCACGGTTGGAGCCGCTTTTATGCGAAGCTGGGAAATGCCAATAAGGAATGAACCCGGTGAGCTGTGCAAGCCCAACGGTGTCGTACTTTGTTTAAATGCTGCATTACACTACAGCTCCATGAGCTCCATCTGCTAATGTACCACTGCAGTTTACACGCCGATCACAAATGGGTTGCAGAACAGCTCAAAATTACGTTTCTGTTCGTCGAAGTCACTAAAGCGCAGCGCGAACTCAACGTGCAGTGAGCTCAGTTATTCAACGAAGTATGCATTTTGGAACATCATGGCGCTTAATTGGGTCAAGTTTGCTTTGCAACAATGAAAGTGAGCGTTTCTCTTTCCCACAAATTCAGCTACGCTTGAAGTAGGTGTACTGAAGCAAGCATTTCAGTGATCAAGTGGTTTCGTCCGTGAAGCTACAGGTTTAAGTCCTTGAAACGAGTGGTAATGTCAGACAGAAACGTCAAATCATATTTCCACTTGCCATCCAGCAAAACGTTGCAGTCATTTCACTTGCTCTCGCTGAACTGACAGATCTTCTAAAGCAACTGGATAACACTCAGGAGAACCTTTCTACGACTTAGACACCGTACCTTTGTATGATAAGGTAGGTCCCAGAACTATGATTCCACTTCCTACAAAAATGACTTAAACAGCCGGTGATTTAAACCTTTGGCGCTGATAAAGTTGACGGTTAATATATCAGTGCTCGCTGGATGGTCCACGTCCTAGAGTTTATCATACAGTGTTCCTTGGGGTATGATACAGTGATATGTTATCATATAACAGGCACAGATCCCCTGTATCTTCAAACCGCATCCTTCCAACTAGTCCACGTAATTCGTTGCGCATAACCGGTGCTTCATCTGTTTCAGTCCAACAAGTTTGTTCCATGGCAGTTTCATGTCTGTTACACTTTGACAGAAGTCAAAAATGTTATTTTACGTCGTTGTTCCATGTATATATTTCATATGCAGCATTTCCCATTTGACATGAAAGTAAAGTCTACTTCGTAGATGAAGAGTTCGAAATGTGCGGTGTCAGTCATGTCAATACTTTCATCGAATGCAAAAGAATACGCGAAAGTCTACCTATTTTGATCATCTGTAATTTGACATTAGGGGCAATCTCACAAAATTGAACACCAACCGCATTTCGGATAAGGTTTAGTATTCCAAGGCTTAGTATTACAAAATTGGTGTTACAAAAATTAGTATTACAAAAATTGGCTTAGTGTTCTAAAATATTCCAAAATAGTATTCCAAAAATGTTCGCTGGACACAAGACGTCACGCACTTTTATTATGCTGCTTCTCCAAAACACTCCCTCAGTAAATGTTCGAGCTGATTTGGCGACCTCCTCAGCAACAATAAAATTTACATTCACAGCAGCGTCACCCATTATTTTGCTTTGGTGAACAACTTCTGCTGTGAGGAGATATTCCTCTTCCATCCTTCCACCTTCTATAGCTTCTGATCAGCATTCATGTTACTAAACTTGTCTTGCTGTTTGATCTCATAGTGCGTCCTCAGATACTATTACTTTATCACAGACAACTTATCGCCGTTAATTAGACACACAGGTTTACCGCCAAGATCAGTAAACAACAAGTAGTGTACAACGAGTTTCAATGATTGGCACCTCTGGGATGCATTGGTGTTGAGTCGCAACACATGGCTACACACATGATGTGAGTCACGCGGAAACAAATATGCCATAATCGGATCGCCTCGGATTCTGCGATAGCTTCTACCGAATAGCCCCAATAGTTGCAGCCTCTCCTGGTTCAAGGATTGCGCATTCCAGTTACGTTCTTAGACGCCCGACTTTGTGGCTGCACCAGTGCATTAAGGTCGTCCTTCATCCATGGATGTCAGGCTTTAACTGCGTAATCGAAATGGACGCGAACATATGCACTGAACTTTTGTCGAAATATGGAGCTGTTTATTTGACCGTATGCCCGTCGCAAGTCCGACGTGTTGGTTCCCAGTACTCCAGGCCTTTTTGAATTGACTGGAGCAACCAAAGTCATGTTGAAGCAAGACATTCAAGTCATGTTTGACAGCTGGTGGTTGCAATATAATCGTTCCGAGCCGGTATGAGCAGTTGCTCTGATGTCGGATGGAAAGTAGCTTGCATTTACTGATGTTGAACTGCGGTAATTCTTGTGTTGACATCAGATAATTCTCTGATAAAGCTTACACGGAATGTAACAAACGAAGACCTACATACTGCTAGCACCCCACCATCGAGGTACAGGATTGATCAATTTAATACATACAGTTATACTTCCAATGCAACAGTTTCTTCATCCACAACACAAAAAGCCAACCACACCATCCTGACTGGGTTCTATCTACTTCCCTTGGACTTGGATGTATCAACAAACAATCTGGAGGACCCCGTTTTGAGGCGAGAGGATTGGCCATCAAACGCCGATAATAGACTAAACTACCAATCGGGACCAAGACCCACGTCCACACATTTGCCATTTTGTGCTCCTGCTGACTTGCTCAATCCTCTCTCCCATTCCGCAGCCTCAAATTCGCCTTCCATCAAAGAGATGATCGATGAAACAGCCCCATTCCGCTTTCTGCTTGCCGTGGCCCAACGATTGGCGCGTGGGTGCAAATCTGCAGATAAAGAACAAAATTTCATGCTTCTCAACTTGCTGCTTTTCCTAACGGTCAGTATCCCGCCAGGACAGTTTATTATGGAGCATAATCCCACATGTACGAGCCTATTCGCTCGTAGATGGGCGCCGACAAAACGCAAAAATGTACCGCTATTCATTAAGCACAATCAGCGATCCCGACCTTTACAATATGGCCACATCCAATATCTCTATCATACGAGGCGTAAAGATGCGACTGCAACTGTTATTGATGGCAGATGGCGAACGGCTTTCCTACAAGAATACGACCGTATTCCTGGTTTTACCGACATTTTGACAAAAGTTATTTTTCAGCCTCCAGTACATGACGAGCATCCACCCCCAAAATCATCCCCACTAACCCAGATTTATTGAGACCCATAACATAATAGGTGCTGCGCGCAGTGGTTTGTCAGATGCAAGACTCTGCACCAGTGGTTGATCGTCTCACAACACGGGATGTATTGAGGATGGACATCGCTTTTGTAACAGCGTTTCTCAACGCTCTCCTCGCTGCTTCGCCCTATCTTCACACATGAATACAGCACGGATCACCTTTGTTCCGAAAGCAGATGCACGCTCTTCTCCTGAGTTATTTCAGCCTATTCCCGTCATTTCCGTCTTTACTCGTCTGCTTCATCGAATCCTATTTGACCGCTGGATCCCCAATTTTCCTTTCAATCGTCTGCAATTCGGCTTCTTACGTGTGGATTGATGTTTGGAGGTACTTGCGATAATGCACGCAGTAATGCGACACGCTAATTTTTCATATTCTCCACTTTCACTGCTACAATTGATATTTCCAAATCCTTTGATGCTACCGCTCATCAGTAATTACTACGCGCGGCCTCTGCTTTTGGCGCACCCTCTCTGCTACTGGATAACCTTGCGTCTTATTACTCATTAGCTACTTCAACTTCCAACAGTGCTCTCCTTCATCCGAAACGAGGAGTTAGACAGGGAGACTCTCTCTCTTCCATACTATCCATTATGACGCTGGACGAAGCTCTGCAAGAGTCAAACTCTGAACCATGGACATCCCCAGTAGGGCCAACTGAATATCTTGCTTAAGCCGATGACACCCTGGTCTTGGCTCAGGACCGGTTTTCGCTTCAAAAGCGCCCGCGACATTTCAGTGATAAACTCGCCCTCATGAGATTGTCCATCAACCAAACGAAGTAAACCTCCCTCAATATTGTAGTGGACCGTTGAAGAACGTTAACGATACTGTACACCGCCCTTTTAGACTGTGGTGATTTCAATATTCCTTCCTGGTAACCAGAAGAGAAATTCACAATGATAGGCTTGCCTTTTAGTTGGAAAGGTAAGCTCCCACCAACTTCCGTAGGCAAGTTACGGACACAAATGGAAGAAGTTACAAAAGCGCCCCTAAAACAATACCGGGGCTTGGAGCTTCTGAAGACGTTCCTGCTTTCAAAATGCATCATCGTTAACTCTGCTTGGCCAATGTCTACAAACAACCGTTAAACGCATGGACAGACATGTTGAAACATATGTGAGAAAATCGCTTCGGTTGCCCACCGACACAAATCTGGCTTATTTGCACGCCTCAATCTGAAATTCGGAATAGGGATACCCAGCTTATCCGCCTATATTCCACTGTTACGGAAGGTACGATTAGAAGGACAACATTTGAATTCACAACCAATTAGTAGCTGGGCCATAAGAGATCCCGCAGTTGGCTCTATTAAACGATCGAAAAGCTTCAATGATATCATCGGGAACCATGGAAAGACTCGCTACTTGCCACGTCAGACGGGTCTCTGCTCCCGGAAGCGGTCAACAAAACCGCTGCATTTCACTGGCTGCGAAATACGACCAGGATATTCCCTGGAGTGCCCTTTCGAGCAATACAGCAATACACTCTGCTTTGTTCGCTTGCGCTTTCCACATAGCACGTCTGATAAGACGCGGACCAAAATTAATTGGCTTTGGAGACGTGAAGTGAAAAGCAACGTTTCTTCTACCTCAAAAACAGAGTTTAGCACAACCCGAAAAAACCTGGCTTCGCCGAAATGGTTGGAATTCGGGTGGCTGGTAATCCCCGTCAAATTGGAGGGTTTAGTCAAAATACGGAGTAGGTCACCTATGGTATGCCGTTAGTTCAGCTCATCCACCTGCTTTCTCTTTAAACAATTCAATGTTGACTCCGGTACGTTGGTAAATGTTATAGCTATGATATGCAATTTTTTCTTAGTGTCCTTTCTGCAAGTATGGACCGTAGTTAGAAGACCGAGTGGTTTGTCCTTCATCCGTGCAGCTTGAGCTATCTCATTAGTTATGGGTGTGGCAATATAATCGGTAGGGTCTGATCTAACTGTTCCTCTTTATGAAACAACTGCCCAGCTACCACTGGTATTTCATGCTTCCTGGGTTTCGGCGAAGTCTGGTGGGAGGAAGTGGGTTTCTGAGAATTGTTGCAAATAGGCTGGTGTAAAGTATTCGGATACGCTTGGCGATTTTGATTATTGAAGGTGTTTGCAGACGCGAGTTTATTAGTGCAACATTGGGCGTTGTGACGTGGGCTCGCACCAGAGTTCGGTTGAGAGGGCTGTGTCAGACATTTTGTTATGCTTGCTTTATGGAGGAGATTTTGGTGTCCAGAATTCCCTCAACTACGTCTGCAAGCCTATCATACTTATGGAACAGTGCAATTTCGGTTTTAGCAAATAAGACAGTAACACACATCGCCCAGTATAAAAATGGGTCTGGCCTGATGCTTATCAACCTGCATCCGATTGGTTTGATTTGCTGGCCCTTCACACGAAAACGGGGTTGGCAATTTTCAAAAGATACCTCTATTTTGATCATCCAATCGCACGGTCCTCAGGCTCACTTAAGCTACGGGGATCGACTATTAACGTCGAGGCACATGGCTATCACAAAGCCTTTCTCTTTCTCGCGGCACGCGCTGAGTGCCAGGTTCAGCGACACGCACACAAGCACACATAGGCGCGCCACGTTTTCATCGGGTTGCTTTACGCGATGCGCGCAGGGCGTTCGCAAGCTCCGCTAAGTGTCTCGGACGCGATGTTTAGTAGGTGAACGGAGCAAAATGTCTCGTGACTTTATGCTGCCGCCTGTAGCGATGGTTGCAGAGTCGTTTGCGTGTTCTCAGCTTATTCTATCGAATGAGATCAAAATGCTTCGCGAAAAGCTCTGGAGTGATGTAATTTCTCAAGCAGAGCCAGACTAAGAAAGTGCCAAAATTGTGAACGGGTGTAACAGTATGCTGCACCAAGGTTAGATCCAAGAGATGGAAAGCACTGAGTAGCGCGCGTCGAAATTGATCGCGAGAGCGCGAACACAAGTGTGTGTGTGTGTGTGGAGAACTGGAATGACCACAGAGAGTGAAACGGCCGTACCGCAAATTAATCGAACGCAGGTCGGTCCTAGTTTTCTTTTTATACACTTGGTTATTTTTGTCTTAAATATTGGTTTAGGGGAACGCCCTACCTATGCAGAGGAACGTCTTAAAGACAGATGATGGTGGAAATAAGAATCTCCGTAGCCAAAAGCTTGCCAAGCATTGTGTTAGCTGCATGGTTTCGTATTGTAGTACCGAAGATTATGCATATTTCATTTGTTTTGTGAAGATATGCATAATATTTTGCTGAAATGCATTATATTCTTTAATTCGCATAGGCTCCCAACACCGCCTAATGGTATAATGCGATGGTATAGTTAAATGCTTCCTATATATTACACCATCGACGGTCAAAATTTTGCATTTATTATGTGCGGTTAAATGAAGCACGATTAGTATTTCACTACACTCCCCCGTTTCAAGTAAATAATGCTGCATAGTTTAAGCCTGGCACACTATACAGTGAATATAGTGTGCTCAGATTTCACGGCGGATTATTACATGCATTGGTAGTGCCTCATGAGGCAAAGACATATCAACCTTAATACTTTTTTGTATTAATCAACAACAAATCCCCGCCACGTTAAATGATATGCATCACCAGTTGCATTACATTAGAGTTTCCTGAAGCCAAAATTCAAAGCCGCTTACCATTACCTGTGAAATCACCCAGCGCCTGCGTTCATCCTTTTCCGTTATGTCACTTGGATTTACTCCCATAATCTCACTGCAAACATGTGTGCAAACATTCACTCAAGCCAGCTTAAGTAGCGCAATTTAGTGCACATCTTTAATTGGATCTAATCTGTGGGGATAATATTTCACCTCCATATCGCAAGCTTTGCTACCTTCATTGGATACACCCTCGTAAACGTTTCCAAACTCTGAGTCACACGGCAAAATATTTGGTCCAAAGTGGAAGCCAAATATTTGATCAATGCGAAAAACAAATCAGCCACGACTGTCGATCACCAATTAGAAATGCTGTCAGACAATTTGTGCCTTCTGTTTCATTCGCTCTTTCGCACTCCAGATAGGTTCCGACCTAACATAACAGTAGCATAAGCGGCCCCGCGACACCTTCTAACGCAGCGGGTCGTGCTCTGAACAAGCCGACTTAAAATCCGGCCGATAGATCGTGCGAAGAGCCAACCAAATAGCCACGCGCACTGGGCTTTAGCTATTCGTATACAGCGATTTTGACCCGAAATTCATCAAAGAAAATAAACAAGTTAAATATATATTTTGCATCAACCGATCAAATGAGGCTTCGATGATTGTTGCCAGAAAGATAAGAGTTTATAGTTTAATTTCTTCTCAGCTAAATAGTAGAAACGCAATCTGAATTTCTAACTGCACTAAGGTTCTCCAATTTAGAGGATGCTTGTTTTGTCTAAAAGCGGACTGCGGCTGTAACAGAGTAGAACCACATCTCTATAATTTTACTATGGCAATTTTATTTAAAGTGCCACATAAATACTATAGACTATTGACAACGGTTGGAGCAAATGGTGCACGCCGGAACGCAACAGTGTAAGAAAGACAACAAGCTTCTGACATCCAGTGCATGACAGTCGGTCAATTAGTATGTCAATACCATCAGTGACTCAGATGTAACTGAACAAACCTCATGGTCTATACAGATATGAAACCCATCCTTCATTCACCATGATAAGAACCATGCGACCATGATAGCAAAATATTCCATCAGGTTTATTCGTATCATCACACATTAAAACATACTGACGGCATTCGTTAAGGAAGATATCAGGGAGCTTTTGATGGTTATACCATTAAAAATATTTATGTGGAATTTTACCGACAGTTTAACTGACCCGATCAATCTAGCTAGGGAAGTCAGTCCTCTTTGTTCTATAATAACATGGCTATGATTTCGGGGCAGGGCTGCAAGCGGAACTCGGAGGATCGGGTTCGGGGCTTATTATCCAAAGCGATTAAGGGGGAACGCGGTATTTCACAAGTATAAGTGCTGGGGCAAAGTTTCTATCTGCTCCTCTCCTCGCGAGTGTCATTGATCTAACTTTATGACATTCGCTCAAGACATCAATATATGGCGGAGGATCAGTCATCTGGAACATCAACATGCACTAAAATAAGAACTGGACCATGGATATGAGTGGTCAAATTCAAATGTGCGACAGCATAAAACGTAATAGTGCACAGAATAATTGCACGCCTCCACGAAATGGATGTGGGCGGTTAATCGATGTGCTAACGTAAATAACATGCCGAGCCCACAAATAAACAGTATAGTAAACTGGCCATTTTTTACGTGCACTGGCCAAGTTCACATAAACGCTCCAATGGTCTTGTCGACATTTAACTTGTTCCATTGGTTGGCTATTGCTTTATAGTCCCTTTCGACAAAGGCCCATGATTATCCAGACATGCAGTTAGTTAGCTAGCCATACGAGCTCTCCATTGACATTGGCTGTTTGGTGAGCAACCTATAACGTTGAAAGGCATATGTCACTGTGTCACAATCCGTAGATATCACTAACGGCGTTGGTGAAGTCATTCAATGTCAAGGTTGAGTTGTGAAAGAACTAAAATAAAAGACTACTTTCCTTCCTTATCATTGTGAAGAAGTAGTAACATGGAATACTTACGGGCAATGCTTACAGTGTTTATGATGTCCAACCCAATACTGTACATCGGAGGAACATGCAGGTGAGACACTCAGACTGTGTTTATCAATCTCTAGGTGTGTATTCTGAAGTGTTTAAATTGAGCAAATTGAAAGTTGGCCAGTTTTAATTTTAATCAAAATGCACATCTGGTTACGACTATCAACAATCGTATTTAACCGAGCAGTGACTTCTCTAACGATCAGGATAAGACTTGTTTGTCTGCAAGTTTGACAGACTGGCATCCTTATAGTACAATTGTTCAAAAATGAAGAGAATGTGCGAAAAGCAATAAGTGCATAGGGAACCGGCGTGTTTCGCGCACTGCACAAGTCATCGTTTCTTATTTGAAATATCGCGTAACCCTGTCACAATATTCCTGAGATAAACCTAAATGGGTTAGGGGGAAGAGATAATTATGAACACGCAAAAATGCATTGTGCATTTGAATATAGTTGACAAGGATTCTTTTAAGTTCGGTTACAGTTTGACACGTGAATTTGCCGTTTATCCATTGCAATCCCTGTGACCACGAATTTTCTTGGTGTTTCGATAGTCGAAACTTTGATTAGTAATATCAAACACTTGTCACTAAACCGTGCAGTTCCAAAATTTGGCTTACCCAAGTGCGCTGCAACAGTTTTAATTTCCCAGGTGGTAAAAATGGGATACAAGAGAACTCATCTTTTCGTAATCCTCACTAGTGTCTATCTCATTCATAAGTTAAATTAATCAGTTCACGCTGTCTGTGTAGTATATACCCGTTTGGCTTTGTACGCCTAATGTACAATGAAACGCACCGTTTCATATCGCACAGGTTGACCATAAGACTCTATGAGATATAAATAAACGGGGCACTGTGAACTGCCTACACCGAACAAGCATGTGTCTGTGCATTATGAAGAGTATTCCACAAGATTTTCTCCACATAGTTTGCTCTTACTTACTCCACAACATTCATTGTTATACCGCTGGCTTGCGAAATGTTTACCTCAATCCTCTGCTTATTCATGTGGCCTGAATTAGCTTTGTGTTATTCGGCTAAACTTTGTTTACCGACTATAACGACAGGTTGGACATTAAACGTTGCGAACCCGAGAACACTGCATTCTAAGACCGGGTTTGAACTTATTTACCCTCAACGGGTAGAGACGGCATGATCGGGAGCTAAGTGTGATTGGGACGTCCTCAGATGCTGCTTCCATAAGACACCGAAACTAGGTGCGAACGCTCTATCCTCAATAATTTGGGACATCTTTACTCCTCCATCGGTTCTCAGTTTCTGATATGATGTGAAAATGCACGGTGGTCAGTGTGCCATTACACCTCCAAAGCAGCGCTTAAACAGCCGTTGGAAGTGTATCGTTGGATCTTGCAACCATCAGCGTGTACTTCGAATGAAGCATGCAAATTGAATAAGACCAACAGTTCACAGTATAGAAATGCTGGGCCAATGCTGTCGCTGAGATTGCTCTTCACTACTTATCCTCAGGTTAACCAACTCGAAACCCAAAAGTAACCCGTTTGACGGTGGCCGCGTAATCTGCGCACCTGGTTTGCAAACATAAGGTCGCCGGTTTGAATCCTCGTAGTTATGGGCGTCATCGCGGTAAACTCAGCCCGTGCTTTTAATGGTGTCCGCTCTGTAGCGACTAGCAGTTACGGCGTACAGTTTACACATCATTATTAGTAGTAGTAATATTTCTATTAAGTTTAGCAGTTTCAATCCTTTCAAAAGAGGAGGGCAAATTGTTCATACGAAAGTAACTCGAGACCTCAGTATTTAATTATAGTTTCTGCGTTGTCAATAGAAAGGTAAATCTAATATACAGCGAAATCCACAACGGTAAGTACGAGGGAACGATTCACAACCCAATGTATTTGGACTCTGATCATAGTTACCAATTTTGCAATTATCAGATTAGTGTTCATTCCAACAATCAAGTCGCTCTAAGCTTCCCTGAGCTGGAAGTATGTTTGGTTGGCTGGATTGTCCATGAAGTAAAGGTATGGTACTGCCATAATAATACCCAGAGGAAGCTTCCTAATATTTCATCAGCGCAGCCGGAGAGATAGTTATTTTTTGCGGTCGGTGGTTGAGGTACACGAGCGCCTACATTTAGCAGGACAACTCATATACTTAATATTGTATAAGTGATGTGATTCTTAAGAAACATGAAGCTGTCATTCGATGGTTCCTCTTTCAGTCTCGGTAAAACGACATGGTAATCTTTGTGTTCGACGGCCCCGATTGTATGTCCAGATGGATCGGATATCTGTGGTACCTAGAGAATAAACTACTCATTTCTCCTGGAAACCGTATCACCGCATTGCTGACTGTTCAACGTAGCGATGAGCTTTGGCGAATCAAAGGAAATTATTCCACAGGTACGTTGTACTTAATTCACTTTGTATATTCTGGTTATAGGCAGGAAGCATTGTTATAATTCATTATGAACTGTTTAGATCACTAATAATACTCTCAATTTAACACCTACAAGCTTCACAGGATTGGTACCAAGTTTATTCGCTATAATTGAAAATGATATGTCTTATTTAAACATCAATTTTGGATGTCGATTCCTCGGATTGGCGTGAATGCCAAGCACCTTTGTATTACCAGAATATTTGGACAATGAACACTGTGCAATGCTTTATGTCCGGTAAAATAGCAGTTGCTTTACCAGTGCCGCAGGATGGTGCTAATACAATTAACTTAGTAAATTATGTGTGTTTGGTCTGTTTGAGCGTCTAACTTACGTATACGCTACTGAATAATATTATTGTACCTGGGAATTGAATGAGAACATGGAGGCAACATGGGGACAATAAAAATTTTTGTACTCCATGAGGAAAACAAATACGAGAATACTGATATCGGTTCAGCCTCCTCAGGTTAACGTGAAATGTTAATCCGGCGTGAAGGGACACTCATTATATTTCAAACTAGCAAAGTAAAGTCAACGAATTGTTTCGGGCCAAGGGTAATTCCCAATCGTTTTTTGAAATACCCAATTTGTTGGAGGCGACCATAAGGATTTGGAGAGAGTTCCAGGGTCGGCAAACCCGAAGCTGAAAATATTACCGCTGACATTCCTGGCGGCTATACTGTGTTTATAATTTCAGACGGTTACCTCTGATATTGGTGTTATTGATGCGTTTCAGCAAGCGACGCCATGTGTGATTAGGGTAACGCAATATTTAGCAGACTAATATGAGATGGCCGCGCAGCCTCCGGTAGCGGCCACTGAAAATTCTCAGTGAATTCAGCCTTTGCTGGTAGGAAAGATTTCCTAGGCCTTTGACGTTCTTTGTGTCCCTGCGTTGTGGTTTCTCATACACTTCTAAATCGCACTTCAACCGAGGTTGCCAAGCTTGCATAAGTATCCGTAAATGTCCAGTTGGACGCACAAATTTTGACGTATTCCGCAACTCCCGAATTTCACTGATATGTCTACGGTGTCAACAGGACGCGTCAACCACTCCCCAAAATTGAAAGTGCCGTAACGGCTGAACATGACGTGCTCCACTCCATAATTAACAAGTCAAAATCATCCAAACCTGTGCAAGGGATCTTTATCAGTAGGTCCGATTTCGTAAAGTGTATCATAACAATTAGACTAATACGGAAAAATTTGACGGGCAGCAATTTTGGCCAACGTAACCAAGAATGTCCTAAAGTGGACCCTGTTGCATTCGTCCTGGTTCAAAAATCTGGTACGCCCACAGCATGGTATCATAACACATTCATGATTTGACACCATGCTGGTGACGAGACACAATAGCCTGCATCTAGTAAACCTGAGGAACTCTACCTAGGTGATCAATGTCGACTTCTGCAAATCATTCAACAAGGCGAAAGGATAGGTCCATCCCCATGGGCTGAGACTGTGTTGTCGATATCTCACTGCATCAATGCATTTTTTAGTTTCTTGTTGGTAGAAAATGAGTGGTAGAAGTTAGTATCCATGTGACCAAAATGTCGCACACTCCAAGGCACGCTGATTGGGCTCAACTGATCAAAAGCAAGGATTTAGCTCTGAAGATTTGGTCTCATTGTGCACTATGTACAGACGATTTGGAGGGACATTATCAATCCCAACGACTGCGGCCTATACCAACAAGAATTTAATAGCCTTCTATTGTGGGCCACTGAATTCCGCCTATCGGCCAACCTAATAAAGTCAGTATTTATGATACTGAGGAAGGGTGCTGAAGGCCAAATCCACTCTCTTACTGACGGACCGCTCTAATTCACGCTTTTGATGAGGGAACATAGCGTACATTTGCGCTGCAATCTGAGGTTCATGGTCAACAAATACGGACAACGCCTGAACGGATTACGCACACTCCGCTTGCTTAACTGCAGTTTTTGCATCTGCTCCGAAGTGGCTGTCACTTGGCGTTCCTACAAAGCTCATTCACATTTTACACGGCCTACTGTAAGAACAGAAATTTGAGAGACTGGGGTCATGCACTCGGTCCTATGGTTGAGTACGAGTCATACACATCTGCGGTATTCTACATTCAGTGCACTTACTGTGAGTTTCAACTTCGTATACGACATCACACAGGAACCAGATAAAACAACAATTTCTCTCTCATCCTTGCATATATTTGATCATGGTTCCATAGCAGTTTATCATTACATCCCTACGTGTTATCACAGTGTAGTATTTTATTCACGGTATCAACAAACAAAATGTGTGAGTTTAACACCAGAAGAAATTTACTATTACTGATTCTTAACAGATGTGCCAAACAAGAAATAGTAGGGCATATAGAAATAGCTGGTTTCTAAGTAAATTATACAGAGTGAAATGAATACGTAGTGATTCATCAAGGCTGAAAAAAGATGTATTACGAGAATAACCGAACAGAAATTACGTGAGAGTTTACTGTCAGTATACAACTGAACTGGTACAAGCGCCAATAAACCAGTGTGGTGAAACACTGAAAGTTTGGATTTGGTTGGTGGTTATTCAATGCACTTTGTTTTAAAGTTATTAGATATGTGGGAAAAGTAAATGACCAAAGCTGAGTTCCTCATTTGCTACTTTACGATCTAGGGATTTTCAGGTATCAAGAGGACTTAGATTGCAACATGCGAACCGACCACTTTCCCTAGATGCTGAAAGTATGTACACTGATAGGCACTACGTCGTCATTGACGATAACACTAGAGAGAAAGGAAGGGGTTATGTAACGAGGAGAAACAGAGTTTGTTTTCTAGAAGGTATCGGGAATTTCCTCTGTTTCTACTTAATTATTTTGACTTCTATTCCGTTCCAAGTATGCGTGTCACAAAAGTAAAGGCGCCGTTTCGAATCAGAAAATATACCCCAAGAACACGTGTGCCCTGTGTGCCATTACGCTAGCTTAGCACTTGCAGCAGAGTAAACGTTTGGTGCGTGAACGCTATCTAAATTAAACGTCTCTGGCGTTGCCACATTTGCGAGTACACTTGCCTTAGTAATGCAGTGGATAAACGGGGTCAATAACTGTGCCTCATAATATGTACTGTACTGTATGTAATTATACCTACAGTTATTTCTGAGATTGTCCTTGACTCGGAAATCGTAACTGGCATATCATACAGTCTCGCTTTTTGACGGAAATATCGCAGAGGTCAGTGCTTAAATAAATATTGCCAAATGTAAAAGACATTTGTAATATTCCCTCCCAGATTCAAGACCATTTGGGTAGCAATTTTTTAGTAGATGAGAGCGGAAGACTTATTTCCAAGTGGTCGCTACCTGCTTAAGTTCTGCATTGCAAGCTCCGCAATCGCTAGCTCCCATTTGTCTATTGTGACATCAAAACCTCGCATCAACTAATTCAACGGACATCGCAGTTCACTTCTGTACTCGTGACACCTGCGAAGCCGTTGCCAAACCTAAGGTACCCGGGATCTGTTCAACCCGGTTCAACGCTGTGGCCCACGCAGAAGTGAAAAAAAACTGTACCATATCCCGCTTCTTACCGTGTCAAGTTCGGCAACTGCGTACGGTATTTATCATCGACGTTCATCCGCTTGATGATCTGAGAGCATAAAATCTAGTGAACGGGACATTAATTACAAGCTGTAAGTCTATGCTGCATTCGTGCGTCAAAGCGCACTACTTATTGGCGATAGGGATCACCACAACGTTTCTTCACATTGATTCATTTACAATAAAAGTCTCTGTCGTCGGAATGTCCGCCGCACGATTCCGTCCAACCTAAGAACGGCGGATAGCCTAAATCGACTGGACCATCCATTAGACCTAGATGTTGATGGTTTCTGGATTATTCTAACATCGCTGATAATGTTCTGCACTTAGCAGTTTGCCGCATACTTCAGAAGGAATCCACGTGCGAGTGGTCCCACATGAATTGATCGAAAAATTCTGCCTCTCATTAATCAGCACAGCAAACTGTTAGAGAAATAAAACTCCTACCAACTTGCCTTAGAATACTTGAACCACCAGACATTCAGATGCGCACCATTACTGTCAAAGCGTAAGAGGAGACAATGACACGAAAAGTTTCTGGCAGCAAAATCTTTTTCAAGGACAAAAAGTTGCGCTTAAATTAACAAACTTAACAAATTGACTGTGCATACTAGCATTTTTATCCATCCCTACAAGCAACGCGAATCAAGAAGATGACGAGGATGCAATACTACTGGCCTGACCGTCTGCTCAGCAGAAGAATCGCCGTCAAAAATATATGAGTACATTCATAACAATCGCATGGTACTTATTGAACTCAGGACAGAAATTGTTATGTCTACTTGACCTGAACCCGTACTTCTTGCCTAGCCCTGATAGACTGAAACCCGCATACTGTGTCCGTCGGCTTGCGATATATCATTTTTTATACTACCCACACTCCTGTGAACTAAGCAATCAAGGAATGGAAATGTACTGCTGCCAGATTCAAATTCCGTAGTGAAAAGTACATTCTGCGCGAGGGTGTTCAAACGGTTTAGAAAGTCGTCTTTCTTCTCCCGTTTTATCATAACAAACTTGTCATCAACGTAGCGTTATTAAATTTTCGGTATGCTGCATGAAACACAGCGCCCTCGTTTCGAAGTCTTCCATATCTAAATTTACCATTGCAGAGGATATTGGCGGTCCCATGGCAAGTCCCTGTTCCTGTGTGTATAATCTGGATTAGAACGTGAAATACAACATGTTAAGGCAAATTTCATTCTTGCCGTTATTTAATCTACCACAAGATTCGTCCTCCCACCCAGATTACTGTCACATGTTAGACGGCGTTTCGCCATCTCCAAAGCTTCGCATATGAGCATGTTGGTAAAGAGCGCGCTAACGTCGAAACAGACAATCATTTTATCCGACTCAATCTCAAGACCCGACATATTTTTCGCAAAGTCATAAGAGTTATTTACGAAAGTATTCGTTTGACTTGTCAAGGGTTGCAATATGCCAACCAATAGTTTTATCGATGCGTTGACCTAAAACGCGATTGAAATTCTGCTTTATCCTATTAGTCGCCACTACTAGCACAGTTTGCTATACATGCTATATCAATCCCCGACTGGTTCATACTCTAACTGAGAAAGCTTTTGTGTCAAAAGCAACATGTTGCCCACAAAATATAGCAACCGGTTGTTTTCAAACCTTTCTGGAATACACTTAGTGTTTTAGAAATTTTCATCCTAACCACTGCCTCCTTGACTATGCGAGATAAAGAAACCAAATAACACGACCTATTCCGTTTTGCACATATCGTACTGCTGATCTTCCTGTCAGGTGCCAATTAATGCTAGAGCTAAAGTGTGACAAAATAGCATAGAGTGTAGAGCGAGCAATGGCTGAAAGATCTGCCCAACTAGACCGGGCGAAATCAGAGCCTCGATTCAGGCGTGTACTTTCAAAAACCAATTTGGAACAGCTCGATAAAGCGCGCGAGTACAATGAGCAAGATTTGGGCACCTCAAGCATGCATACTTCTGTCAAGTTACGGGGTCCACTTATAATGAAGATGTTGAAGAACATACTTCGTCAAAGCATTACGGTATCTTTAAACCTGCTAAAGGAGCAACAACACAAGCGACCAATGTTGCCACTCATATGATGGCGACACCACCTGTCCTAGTCTCGACCGCTGTCAAACTGGGAGTGGTTTTGGCCATGAATACGACCCAAGGAACAAATATGCCGCCTGTTGCTATACCAGATAATCAGCCACCCACTGCCTCAAAGAGGAGAACATTATATAATATCATAGTTCACTTACGGTTTATGAGCAAATGTTCACCAAGCCGAGGCAAACTGCATCAAAGGCAAATGCTAGGCGACCAGAAAAAGCAGTACACCATCTGTTAGTCACTTGGATACGAAGCAAAGCCATCCATTGTGATGTTCCTCATCCGTCATCCAACGTCGGCACAGTAGTGGTGAACCAGGACTGCTCCAACTAACGCTTCAGTTAAATAATGCACAGACCGCTCTCATGTCAGCCAGATGCCTCCGAAAACTTCAATGCAAGATTCTCATTTTCCTGACGTTCCATGGTGTGAACGTTATAAACGCAAACTAAAGTCGGAAGGCTACGGCCAACAAATAGATTTAAAGATAGCGATAGAGGAAAAGGTCCAGGAGTGATAAACGCTGCGCCGCAAGCCAAATCAATGGCAGAAATTGTGATGGAAACGTGATCCGTATTGCGAAGGGAGCGGCCATGCAAAAGATGTATAACATCAACGGATAACCAGACCACAAAGTGTCGAAACAGCGCTGAAGAAGCAACACTTTTATGCCTCCTGCCAACATGCTGCTCAGAACCGGGATGCAGTCCAACACTTCGTCAGCTGAGGAATGTAGAGTTTGCAGGCACCTACTAAAGCCCATAACTCCGACCGTTACCCCGGAACTTTGAAAGGATTTGTGATTACGGTTCAAGTAAACGACGGATAGCCGACCTTAAAATTTCAACGTAACCCCGCACTCGGAAGCATCTTCTACAAATAGAGTGGTAACATCCGAGGTCCTCACCTGATTGTACACCAATGCTAAGGTGCCACTAATTTTATTAAACGAGCCTGGTTCTCGCTAGATTTCCAATCCTTGGAATATATTCATGTAACGGCGACGGGGTATTTGAATGTGGCCGTGTTAATTTTCTTCCATCTGCGGAATTATTCACAATCACGTTTTCTGCAACTCTGCTTTTGGTTTCCTACAGGAAATCTAACAATAAAAGATGCCATGTTAATCGACGCCTGCGATATTTTAATATTTCTATATATGTTTACTCTGCTGTACGATTGAGAAATAAGACGAAGTGATTCTACAAGAATCTGAGCAATTATAGCAATAACGTTGCTAGATGCGTTTTAGCTGTGCGGAAGAAAACGTTGCTTAGCATGAGTAAATCCATCAAATGTAGCTCAAATACCCAATCAATTGCGAGTAAAATGGATGAAATAAGACCACCACTTGTTGTCATTAGTAATCCAAGTCAGGTATAATTATGCTTCAGCAGACCTGATTCTAAGTGAAAGTAGACGAAACAGTTGTGGTTATCGACTGTTTCGTTTGTCATCATGTTGGCAGACGAAATATATACCGGAACCGTGGTGGAGGTGTTATCACTAACGTTGTTCAACCGCTATCAACTTCAACAAAATTTACGTCTCGCTTTGAGTTATGTATTAAATGCTTAGATTTCTAATAAAATCCATAATATTCAAGCGGATAATAATAGATTTCACGGGCAAATATGCAAATTCCAATAACTGTTCCAACTCACAAGCGGGGGAATTTAATGATAAGTGCACCTCAACTGTCATCGACCAGAATGAATATTCTCTCTGCAATTTTGGAGGCGATTTCAACATATTGGACACTGCTTCCCTACTGATCTCAAGACGCACAATTTTGTAAACACCCCCATTAGACTGGAAGCAACCCAAGATATTAGACCTGTTAAAAATAAGATGTTGCAATTTGTGTGCAATCAGGCGACGATTGGTAGCTATGATGAGGCAGTTATCAAGTTATCGCTTATCGTCTGCATTATGGTATTTCCTATGGCGCATTCTTGATGTAACATTCGTTGGCTTATAAAAGGATATTATTCCCCTCAGAACCTACATCGATGACGAGGAATGATTGCTTAAACAGAATTTTGTTTATCCATTGACACTGATTTGTCTACGTTCTGTGACCATCTAACGAGCCAAATCGACTACTGTTTTGATGGAGACTGTCCACTAGTAAACATTTTTATCCCAGCCGATCGCTTTTTATCTCCGTGCTTAAAACTCGTGCATAGATTCTAAGAGAAAGAATTCAAAGAATAAAAGCATTGCATGGAAACCACTAACTATTTCCATCATGGTAGAGTTACCTCGTCTAAACCATTTATATATCCAAGCCATCCTCTGAACTAGTAGCTGTCCGGATGTTTAGAAGATGCCGAATAGCTAGTGGAGTCTCTCCTCCAGGGTCCATTGAATTAGTTGATGCGAGGTTTTGATGTCAAAATAGACACATGGGAGCTAGCAACTGCGGAGCTTGCAATGCAGAACTTAAGCAGGTAGCGACCACTTGGAAATAAGTCTTCCGCTCTCATCTACAAAAATTTGCTACCCAAATGGTCTTGCATCTGGGAGGGAATTTTACAAATGTCTTTTACAGTTGGCAATATTTATTTAAACACTGACCTCTGCGATATTTCCGTCAAAAAGCGAGACTGTATGATATGCCAATTACGATTTCCGCGTCAAGGACAATCTCAGAAATAACTGTAGGTCTAATTACATACAGTACTGTACATATTATGAGGCACAGATATTGACCCCCATTTATCCACTGCATTACTAAGGCAAGTGTACTCGAAAATGTGGCAACGCCAGGGACGTTTTATTTGGATAGCGTTCACGCACCAAACGTTTAGTTTGCTGCAAGTGCTAAGCTAGCGTAATGGCACACAGGGCACACGTGTTTTTGAGGTATATTGCAATTCTGATTCGAAACGGCGCCTTTACTTTAGTGACTCGCATACTTTGAACGGAATTGGACTCAAAATATTTAAGTAGAAACAGAGGAAATTCCCGATACCTTCTAGGAAACAAACTCTGTTCCTCCTCGTTACATAACCCCTTTCTTTCTCGCTAGGGTTATCGTCAATGACGACGTAGTGCCTATCAGTGTACATACCTCCAGCATCTAGGGAAAGTGGTCCGTTCGCATGTTGCAATCTAAGTCCTCTTGATACCAGAAAATCCGTAGATTGTAAAGCAGCAAATGACGAACTCAGCTTTGGTCATTTACTTTTCCCAAATATCTTAAAACTTTAAAACAAAGTGCTTTGAATAACCACCAACCACATCCAAACTTTCAGTGTTTCACCACACTGGTATATTAGCGCTTGTACCAGTTCAGTTGTATATTGACAGTAAACTCTCACATAATTTCTGTTCGGTTACTCTCGTAATACATCTATTTTCAGCCTTGGTGAATCACTACGTATTCATTTCACTCTGGATAATTTACTTAGGAACCAGCTATCTCTATATGCCCTACTATTTCTTGATTTGCGCATATCTTGAGGATCAGTAATAGTAAATTTCTTCTTGTCTTAACCTCACACATTTTGTTTGTTGATACCATGAATAAAATACTCTAATGTGGGAACACGTAGCGATGTAAAGATAAAATGCTATGGAACCGTGATCAAATATATGCAAGGATGAGAGAGAAATTGTCGTTTTATCTGGTTCCTGCGTGATGTCAAATGTGAAGTTGAAACTCACAGTAAGTGCACTGAATGTAGAATACTGCAGATGTGTATGACTCGTACCCAACCATAGGACCGAGTGCATGGCCCCAGTCTCTCAACTCTCTGTTCTTACTGTAGGCCGTGTAAAATGTGAATGAGCTTTGTAGGAACGCCAAGTGACAGCCACTTCGGAGCATATGCAACAACTGCAGTTATGCAAGCGGAGTGTGCGTAAACCGTTCAAACATTGTCCGTATTTTTTGACCATGAACCTCAGATTGCAGCGCAAATGTACGCTATTTTCACTCTCCTGCATGGTGCTTGCGATTGTGCCTACTCGCTTAAAGTAGGTTGGCTTAAAAAAGGACGAAATCCTCCTCAGAACCTATATCGATGACGAGGAATGATGCTTAAACAGAATTTTGTTTATCCATTGACACTGATTTGTCTACGTTCTGTGACAATTTAACGAGCCAAATCGACTTCTGTTTTGATGGAGGCTGTCCACTAGTAAACAATTTTATCCGTGCCGATCGCTTTTTATCTCCGTGCTTAAAACTTATGCATAGATTCTAAGAGAAAGAATTCAAAGGAATAAACGCATTGCATGGAATCCACCAATTATTTCCTTCATGGTAAACTTGCCTCGTCTAAACCATTTATATATCCAAGACATCCTCGGAACTAGTAGCTGTCCGGATGTTTAGAGGTTGCTGAAATAGCTAGTGCTCTCCTCCAGGGTCAAATCCAGATGTGAACTCTGAAGTATTAAACCGCAACGTTCGTTGTTTCAGTGATAACTCAGATTTTCTCTCTTCATCTCACTGATTGGACAGTCCCACAGCCTCGACATCTGACAGAAACATGGTGTTCTATAAACTGCTGCAACTAAATTCCAACAAAAGAAGTGGCCCTGATATATTATCGTTTGTTGTCTTCAAGGTACATGCCGATTCCTTAACTCAGCCTTGCTGATATGTACACGTATTTCATGAAGTTGTGTGAGTTTGCTAACTGTTGGGGAAATGCTGATAGTGCATCATTGCCAAAGAAACGTCAGATAAATATGGACCTACTGCTTGATAATCAGTAAACTCAAAGGGCTTCGAGAATTTTAGTATTGAAAATATGATGACTCCGACTCATTCGGATGATCCACTCCAGTCTGCTTAACATAGTTTGTGGTCTACACAAAACACACTAGCCTAGCTTGTACACTCAATGCTTGACAAGTAGATAAAATCAGCGGTGTACACGATTTCTTGGCTATAGCTACGCTTTAGGCAATGTAAATTGTGAGATTCATTTGAGATACCTGATACATGATGCTTGAGTTTAACTTTCTACCGTACACATGCTGGGGACCTATTCACTGAATGCGCCCAGTTTACTCGACTTGGGGTAAACCTTCTTATTTAAAACCGAAGCCACTAGGATTCTCCAAGGAGTAATATTGTTACCACCCCACTTTTTCATTTACGTTGTTTCGATACCTGCCCCTTATAGAGTGACATCGATAAAATGGGCGAACGACGAGGTCTTAGGCATAGAGTTTCCAAACGCAGCATCATACATCAAATTTAGGCTCATCTGGACGAACTTTCATTTTGTCCCGGAGCATACATTTTATCGCTACTTTTGTTAAGATCTAATGACGTCTTTTTATCCCTCTCAAGAACTTATGTACCATTAAAATCTCTTTTATTGCCCGGAACTTTACAAAGATGGAGTGGAGTTGCTCTCCATCTAATCAGTGAAATATCTATGTGTCAAACAGCAGCGAATAAACTTGGGCACTTCAGATGAATGAGGAGCTCACAAAGTTAGGCGGCTTTACTTCTACGGCACCAGGTAGCGAAACTCCTCAGCCCCACAATACTTAATATTTTTATTTCTGACCGCTTGTGTCTTACCCGACCAGACCAATTGTTTTCCTGTCCCAGTCTCCTAAGTAAGCATTGTGATGTCCAAGAAAACACATCGATACAACTATCTAGTTGTAGTGGCATTTGAATTCGAAAGTTGTTAACATTATTTTGTTGACGCATTGAAGTTCATACAAACTGTTCACTTCGAGAATACCCACAGATGTAAGTCACCATAATCCTGGTGCACGATCCGACCCTATATCAAATCGCTCAAGCAGACAAGGGTACAGATCCATTCATGCACAATTATCCATAATCCTATATTTGGCGAATTTTGTGTCAGCAGAATTCCGTCGTTTTGGATATCACAATTAAATTTGAGATGACAATTTTGCAGTATTTGTAGATTACTAATGTCTGGTGTATTCCGTTTACAATATTCAAAGTGTGTGTAACAGCTGAAAATGCACATTTCCGATTGCTTAAAAATTAGCTGACTACCGATATCACTGATGCTATGACAGCCCTGCCCGGCATTACGCTCCTGCGAAGCAATGGACCTAGCAGTAGAGGCGGAGTGCTGCTGCGTTACCAAACTAAATGTATCTCTATATATTCGACAACCCAACAACGCAAGTTGCTGATTATATTTGGCAGCGCCTACATTTAAAACTTGTTAAGTTCGCCTTCCTGACCTTGTCCAACAAACTCATTAGTCTTTCCCAGACTTGTATCTTCACGACGTCACCTGGAAGGAATGGGTCATTCTGTTCATCGGGCTGGGCATAAATGCGCCTGAAACCGAATTAGTTCGCCCGAAGCAAACGAAGTCCATCCAGAGGAGACGGATACAAAATGCATGAATCTAAGCGATTCCACTTTGCGCTGTTATGAAGCTTGTATTGTGCGCAGGCCAGCGTTGCCTGCATAACTAATCGAAATAATTGTATCAGATTAGTCCGCGAAGAAAACACAGACACTAACAAGACAAACAACGAAATTCACTGCAGATGGTAAGAACACCTATAAGCAAGGAAAGAAGCTCCTGCGACTGCAGGGGGGAACCCCAGCTCTAAATGCAATAAATATTCTGGCGCTCTCTATACAAGATGCGGCGAATGCGCTTCAGCAAATATTTTATCTGCGCTTTTCATACTGAATTGTCACCTCAGTCCGCCCACAGAATTAGGCCACTTATTCTACATTATTGCAAATGCGATGAAAACGGTACTGTCCCTGCACACGCACAGCTAACCTGGTGTGGATAACAAAAACCGAAGGCGATAAAACAGCTTCCAAAACTGGCTGAACTATTATCCCGGTTCGTTCAAAAATGTCTTGAGGAAATAGGGGTTCCATATATGTGGAAACATTTGCAATAAAAAAATCATGTTCAGCTTAATGACTACCGTCAAATCGTAATTTTTTCTTTGTTCTCAAAATTTATGGAAGGTGTCAACTCGGTGGCATACACGGGATAACTTGTGAACAAAAAGATCATAACATCACAGCTCCCTAAATGACTTTAACTAAGCCATAATGTTTTCAGTTGTGGCGAATATAGTTGCTAGCAATTTCGCCAAACAAATAGGAGTACAAAAGCATTTTACCAGAGATTTAAACAGTTCATAATCAAATAAAACAATGCTTCCTGCCTATTACCAGAATATATAGTGTGAATTAGGTACAACTTACCTGTGGAATAATTTCATTTGAATCGCCAAAGCTCATCGCTGCGTTCAAATGTCAGCAATACTGTGATACATTGTCCAGGCGAAATGGGTAGCTTATTCTCCGGGTACCACTGGTATCCGATCCATCTGGATATACAATCAGGGCCGTCGAACACAAAGAGTACCATGTCCTTCTACTGCGACTGAAAAAGAAACCAACGAATGAGAGTTTCAATTTACTTAAGAATCACTTATTCAATAATACATATGCGTTTTTCTGTTAAAATGTGTGCAATCGCTTACCTCAACATCAGCCGCAACAAAATAAACCATCACTCCAGCTATGCTGATGAAATATGAGGAAGCTCACTCTGGGTATTATGATGGGTGTCCTACCATTACTTCATGGACAAACCAGCCAACTAAATTTACTTCAAGCTCAGGGCAGCTTAGAGCAACTCGATTGTTGGAAGGAACACTAAGCTGAGAATTGCATGACTGGTAACCATCATCAGAGTCCAAATAAATTGGATTGTGAATTTCCCTCGTTTTTGCCGCTGAGGATTTCTCTGCATTTTAGGTCTACGTTTCTCTCTACAACACATAAACCACGATTAAATACTGTGAACTTGAGTTATGTTCGTATAAACAGTTTGCCTTCTTCTTTTGGAAGGATTGAAACCGCTTAACTTAATATTAATGTTAATCCTAATAATAGTTGTGTGTAAACTGTACGCCGTAACTGCTATTCGCTGTAGAGCGGACACCATTATTTGCGCGGACTAAGTATTCCGCGAGGACGCCCACACCTACGCCGATTAAAACCGGCCACTTTATGTTTGCAAAACAGGTACGCAGATGACTCGACCACCGGCCACCAGATTACTGTTGGGTTCCGAGGTGGTTAACTTGAGGATAGTTAGTGAAGAGCACTCTCAGCGATTGCATTGGCCGAGCATTTCTATACTGTGAACTGTTGGCTTAATTCAAATTACATGCTTAAACAGAAGTATAGGCTGATGATTGAAAGATCAAACAATGCACTTCCAACGGCTGTTCAAGCGTTGCTCTGCAGGTGTAATGGCATACTAATCACCGTCTATTTTAACATAATGTCAGAGGCAAGAACCCATATTCTTGAGTATGGCAGCGTTGGCACCGCGTTTCGGTGTTTTATGGAAAAAGCATCCAAGGACGTCCCACACGCACTTTGCTCCAGAGCATGCTGTCTCTACTCGTTGAGGACAAATAAGTTAAAATACAGTCTTAGAATGCAGTGTTCTCACATTCGCAATTTTAACTTTCAACCCGTCGTTATATTCGGAAGACAAATTTAGCCGAATAACACAAAGCTAATTCAGGCCACATGAATAAACAGAGGATTGAGGTAATCATTTCGCAAGCCAGCAATATAACATTGAATGTTGTGAAGTAAGTAAGAACAACCTTTGTGGATAACATTTTTGGAATATTCTTCATAGTGCACAGACACATGCTTGTTCGGTGTAGGCAGTTCACAGTTCCCCGTTTATTTATGTCTCATAGAGTCTGCTCGATTTGAAAGAAACTATGTCTTGTGCAGTGCGCGAAACACGCTAGTTCCCTCTGCACTTATTGCTTTTCTCACATTCCCCTACATGTTTGACCAGTTCTACGATAAAAGTGCGAGGCTGTCTATCTTGCATACAAATAAGTCTTATCCAGATTGTTAGAGTAGTTACTGTGATAAAGTGAGAGGCTGTCAACTTAGCAGGCAAGCGTGTCTAATCCAGATCGTTAGAGATTTTACTGCCAGATTACTGCCTCATTTTTGATAGCCTTAAGCAGATGTGCATTTTGATTGAAATTAAATATTGCCGTCTTTCAATTTGCTCAAGTTAAATACTTCAAGATAGACAGTTAGAGATGGACAAATACAGTCTGGGTTTCTCACCTTCATGTTCCTCCCACTTACAGAGCTTTAGGTTGGTCATCCTAATCACTGTAATCATCGCCCGTAAGTACTCCATGTGACTACTTCTTCATAATGAGAATGATGGAAAGCAGTCGTGCATTTTATTTCTTTCATAACTCGACCTTGATATTGGATGACTATACTAACGCCGTTGGTGATATGTACGGATTGTGACACAGTGACATCTCCCTTCCAACATCATAGGTTACGCACTAAACAGCCAATGTCATGGGAGACGTCAAATGTCTAGCTAACTGTCAGCAAATCCATGGGCCTTAATCGGAAAGGAACTATAGAGAAATAGCAAACCAATGGAACAAGTCAAGTATCGACAAGACCCTTGGACCGTTTGTGTGAACTTGGCCAGTACACGTCAAAATGGCATGTTAGTTACGGCACGTTATTTACGTCAGCACAAAAATTTACTGCCTACTTCCTTTTCGTGGTTGCGTGCTGGTGAGAATGGCGTTGAGTTGCATTTTTTGGACAGCGACGAAACTACATTTAGGTCAAGTAATGCGGATAAGGCAGTGCAACATTTGGTTTTATTTTAACAAGGCTGTACATTGAAACGAATTTGACACAAACTGATTTGATTCCCAAAACGGAGAAATTCGGTTTAGAGAACGTTTCGACAACATTCCAAATAACTGCTTTTCCGGCCGACTTCAGCTGACGACCACATAGTTTGTCATGAATACGAGTCGGGAGGTGGCGGAAACGGCACTGAGGATTACAAAAGATGATGTGCCGGTATGAGGGCACACTTAGGTGGCGATAACTTCCACTCTACCCTCATATGGTTTTCAGAGGCGTTTGCTAAGGAAAGTGGAATTTGATTTTTAGGTATATAGTTCCTTTCGCTGTGGGTTCTCCACTGCAAACATATAGAATTTTAACTGGGTTTTGCAGACCTGAATTGCTTACTGAACTTGCGGACTCGTGCACACGTGGAGCATTGTGGGAAGATTTGGGAGTGTGGAATGGATGAACGACCTCCGTAACAAGCCAACATGCTGGTTCACTGTTTTGATACATTGGCGTATTTATCCGAACACGTGAGGTCATTTTGAATTAGCCCAAATTGGTTTCATTTCTGTGAGGCGGTGTTAAAGATGTATTCCCATAGCCTATATGTCATTTGGCTCATGGCTTCTGCACTATTCCGTTTTAGGCGGTCACACGTTTGAATTTGACCACTTATGTCCACGGCCCAGATCTCGTTGTAGTGAAATGTGATGTTCCAGATGACTTCTCATCCGCCATTTACTGATGTTATAGGGAAAAGGCAAAATGTACTATGAATGACGCGCGCAAGTCGACGCTCATAAAGAATCTTTGCTCCAGCACTGATACTTGTGAAATACCGCGGCCCACCTCCATCGAATTGGATAATAGGCCCCGAACCCGACCCTCCATGTTCCGCTTGCAGCCCTGCCCCCAAATCATAGCGATGTCGTTACAGAACAAAGTGGACTGACGTTCGTAGCAAAAGGGATCAGATCAGTTAACCTGTCAGCAAACTCCAAATAAATATTCTTAATGGTATAACCATCAAAACCTTCCTGAAATCTTCTTTAACGAATTCGATCAGTATGTCTTAATGTGTGATGACACGAATGAACTCGATGGAATATTTTTCTATCATGGTCGCATGGCCCTTATCATGGTGAATGATGGATTGGAGTCCAACTCTGGTATATACCATGGGGTTGGTTCAGGTGCGTCTGAGCCGCAGATGGTATTGATATACTGATGGACATTCAAAGCTACATGTAGCGATGTTTTAACCGACTGTCCAGCCCTGGAGGTCAGATGCGTGTTGTTCGTCTTCCACTGGTACGTTTTGACTTACGCCAATCGATCCAACCGCCGCCAATATTCTATAGTATTTATGCCGTACTTCAAGTAAAATTATCATAGTAGAAGTATAGAGATATGGTTCTGCTCTGGTACAGCCGCACTCCGCTTTTAGAAAAGCTAAGCACTCTCTAGAATAGACAAAGTTAGAGCAGTTAGAAATTTAGATTCTTTTTCTACTATTTTACTGGTACGATATTAAAACATACACACATATCTTTCAGGCAACATTTAACGCAACATCTTCTTGTCAGCTGATGCGAACCATCCTTTAAATTGTTTATGTTCTTGGATGCCTATCACGTCAAATTCGCTGTAAACGTATAGTTCAAGCCCAGTGCGCATGGCTAGTTGGTTGGCCCTTCGCACGCTCTATCGACCGGCTTTGAAGTCGACGTTTCTATAGCCCGACAAGGTGCGTTAGAAGGCGTTGCGTGGCCGCTTAAGCTACTCTGCCATTCGGTCAGAACTGATTTGTAGTCTGAAAAAGCGACAGGAAAAGAAGGAAAAATTGTCTGACAGCGTTACTACTTGGTGATCGACAGTCGCGGCTGATTGATTTTGCGCAGTGATCAATATTTGGCTTCCGCCTTTGACCAAATATTTTGTCGTTTGATTCAGGGTTTGGAAAGTTTTGCGAGTGTTATCTAATGAAGGAAGCAAAGCTTGCGATATGGAGGTAAAATATGATCCGCACAAGCTGGATCAAATTAATGGTGTGCACTAAATTGCGCAAATTTAGTGGGCTTGAGTGAATGTTTGCGTAATCTTTACTAGGAGACTTATGGGAAAAAGTCCAAGTGATATGGTAAAGCAGAATGAACGAAACCGCTTGGGGATTACGCAGGGAATGGTAAGCGGCATTGAATTTAGGCTTCAGGAAACTGTAATATAATGCAGGTAGTGATGTGAATCATGTAACGTGGTGGGGATTTTTGTTGTTGGTTACAATGAAACAGTACTCACTTCGATAAGACCTTTTCCCCATGAGGCTCTACCTATGCATATGCCACATGCCACCGTGAAATAGAAGCAAAATATATCCACCGAATAGTGCGCCAGGCTTAAAAGATACAGCATTAATTACTTTCAACGAGGGAGTATAAGGAAATAATAATCACGCTTCATTTAACCGCACATAATAAGTGCAAAACTGGACCATCGATTGTGTGGTATGTAGGAAGCATATAATTCTACCATCGCTTACTACAATGAAGCAGTGTTGGGAGGCTATGCGAATTAAAGAATAGAAAGCACATAAACAAAAGATTATGCGTGTTTTCTCTAAACCAAATTTAATTTGGCTAGTCTTCGGTAAAACACTACAATTCGTGCAGCTAACACAAGTGCTTGACAAGCTTTTGGCTATGATGATGCTGCTTGCAAACAACGTCTGTCTTTAAGAGGTTTCTTTATAGATATGGCGTTCCCCTAAAGCAATGTTTTAGACAAAAGATAACCAAGTGCATAAAAAGAAAACTTGGACCGACCTGCGTTCTATTAATTTGCGGTACGCCGCATCGCTCTCTGTGGTCATTCCAGTTCTCCACACACACACTTGTGCTCGCGCTCTTTCGATCCATTTCGACGCGCGCTACTCAATGGTTTCTATCTCTTGGATGTAACTTGTGTGCGGCGCACTGTTACACCCGTTCTCAATTTTGGCAATTTCTTAGTCTGGCTCTGCTTAAGAAATCACATCACTCCAGAGCTTTTCGCGAAGGATTTTGATTTCATTCGATAGAAGAAGCTGCGAACACGCAAACGACGCTGCAACCATCGCTACAGGCGGCAGCATAAAGTCACGAGACATTTTGCTCCGTTCACCTACTAGACATCGCGTCCGAGACACTAAGGGAAGCCAGCGAACGCCCTGCGCGCATCGCGTAACGCAACCCGATGAAAACATGGCGCGCCTACGTGAGCTTGTGTGAGTGTCGCTGAATCCGGCACTCAGCGCGTGCCCGCGAGAATGAGAGAGGAATTGTGGTAGATATCTGCCTCGGCTAGCTGACCTAGATGCCCGATCATACATTCAGATGTCAGGATTAGCGTTACTAACCGATGCGCAGTGCCTAGCTGCGCCTGAGGAACTTTCAATGGGATGATCAATGTAGGGGTTTCTTGTGAAAATTGCCAAACATGTTTTCGTGCGAAGGGCCGGAAAATCAATGCAAGCGAATGCATTTTGATCAGCACCAGGCCAGACTCTTTTTTGTACTGTGCTATGCGTGATCCTGTCTTATTTACTAAAACCGAAATTTTACTGTTCCATAAGTATGATAGGCTTGCAGACGTAGTTGAGGGAATTCTGGGCACCAAAATCTCCTCCAAAAAAAACATGTGTATGACACGGCACCCTCCACCGAAATCCAATGCAAGCCGACGCCACAACGCCCAATTTTACATTAATAAACTCGCGTCTGCAAACACTGTCAATAATCCAAATCGTCAAGCGTTCCCGAACAATTCACCCCCAGCCAATTTGCAACAATTCCCTCAAACCCACTT
This sequence comes from Dicrocoelium dendriticum, assembly GCA_944474145.2. Classification (NCBI taxonomy): domain Eukaryota; kingdom Metazoa; phylum Platyhelminthes; class Trematoda; order Plagiorchiida; family Dicrocoeliidae; genus Dicrocoelium; species Dicrocoelium dendriticum. The sequence continues at coordinate 5,034,145 of OX104060.1, forward strand.
CCTCCCACCAGACTTCGCCGAAACTCAGGAAGCATGAAATAGCAGTGGTAGTTGGGCAGTTGGTTCATCAAGATGAACAATTGCATCAATCCCTAACGATTCTATTACCACACCCATAACTGATGAGGGCGCTCAAGCTGAATGGATGAAGGGCAAATCGCTCGGTCTCCTAACTACGGTCCATACTCCCAGAAGGGGTAATCAGAAAAAACTGCATATCATAGCTATAACATGTACCAACGTACCGGAGTCAACATGGAATTGTTCAAATGGAAAGCAGGCGAATGACCTGAACCAACGGCATACCATAACTAACCTCCTCGGTATTTTGACTAAACCCTCAATTTGACGGGGATCACCAGGCACACGAAGTCCAAACATTTCGGCGAAGCCAGGCTTTTTCGGGTTGTGCTAAACTCTGTTTTTGAGGTTGACGAAACGTTGCATTTCAGTTTATCTCTAAGAAACGAATTAGGTTTGGTCCGCGTCTTATCAGACGTGCTTTGGGGAGAGCGCAAGGGAGCAATCAGGGTGTAAAGTGTTCCGGAAAAATACCTCGTCCAAAACCGTTTTTCTCCACGGCATCCGTTATTCTTATGAGGACGATGTATGCGACTCAATGACTTGCTATCAGGAGCAGTATCGATATTTGCTTGAGACCCTGCTCTTGTTTGATGTATTGGCTCCTTTGATCTCAAGGCTGCCAAGAACAGATAGCTACCAAAGTTTATGCCCAACGATAACTACGGTCGTCTTACGTATTAGGCCGATACAATACCGATAAAGCTACAGAAAGATAAACAGTAAACAAGCAACATTTCACTGTAGGTCCCGACAAACGAGTACTCCACCTCGTAGATCAACGATAAAGGGATCCAATGATAGTGCCCGAACTGTTTAATGCTTGAATGTCCCTGAATTTCTGCCATCACATTGCGGGATAAGTTATCGGACGACCAAAACCAATGGAACTCATTGCGCTTGCTGATCAGTGTCAAAGCCAAGACCGTAAACTAATTGCGAAGTACTCGTCATACGGACTCGTCAGGGTTAGCCTTATGGCAATAGGATCCTCCACCGGGGTAGAAAAACTTTTGCTCTCCGCAACTGCGATAAGACACGGATCCTGTGGGATACATAACTTCCATGATGTACTTGGAGCGCGCGACAATCAAAAGGAAACACAGAAGAGAGACACAGACAAGGAGACGGCCTAGACATAATAAAACGCGTGCCACAACGTGCTTCTAACGATGGTCAAGAGACCGGAAAGCACGATGTACAACTGTGGCGGTTCATTCGTGAAACACATTCTATGGATAATATCGTGGCGCTATCGCTCACCAGGATACCTCTTACATCAAATTATAGGGGATGCAGCTGTAGAAGGCTAAAAGTTGTGTTTTAGCCAGCGCAACAATCATTGGAGGGTCTAGATCGATGGCGAAGAAATCGGACGTTTTTCTTCTGAGATTTGGTTAAATGTCGCAGAAGATTTGCACTGCTCAAATATTAAATTGGCTGAAACCGCAAGCATACCGACGAATGTACAGAGGCTTAACTTGTGTTGCTTTAATTAGCTATGACGTAGGTTTAAACAAGGATTGGGGCGCGCTTTGGCCGTATCAATTTTCAGACGAGATATATTTATCAAAATAGCTGGTAACGGCCGACCTCCCACCGTTCGGCATTCTCCCACACATGAGCCTTTCACCACTCTGTGGGATTTTAGTGATGGAGAAAATGGCCTGCTTGTATACAAATGCACAGATTATATTTACTAAATTGACCGACCTGAGAGATCGCCAATTTTTCGGGTAATATTATGTCAATGGTATCACCGACACGTGATTGCAAACAGGAATGACGGACGCTGAAGTTTCGCTACCGAGCTTGTCGCTGATCCTGAGCCATATGTTTACAAAGTAGGAAGGGTAATCCTGCAGTACCGAAGAGACTTATAGTGCGAAGCCGTGGCGAAACCAGACTCGCAGTTCTTCAAATATCTTTGGCGCAGCTTTCAGTCAAAAGACAAGGGCGTTTTACTTATTGTCACGGTATACCGCTTCCTTAACTACACCCAAAACCGACTGTTAACTAGTGCTGCTTTAGTATGCATTATACACCGATAGTACTCTCACGTATTTTACATGGATTACTTCATGGTACATTGTGTAGAAGCTCCTGTCCCGATTGAAAAACAATTCAAAGTCAATCCGCAAGAGCTTGTAACCAATTTTCCTCTTTACAATCACTCGGTTCAGAACTAGTAACAAGCCATCTGTGCTGAGTACTACGTTTATCGAAGAGGAGCATTTGATTGTTGGGTTGGATTTAGACTGCTCGTTGAGTCGCAGTGACTAAGCAGTCGTCAGTTTCAAACTGGTCTGCACACAACTGCGAAAAGAAGACAAAGGCGCCTACCGTCACGTCGCAAAATCTTCCAGTGCTGACTGCAATCTGTTGTACAGACACATCAGTAGCCCAGGAAAATTGAGGCAAGGATTTCCTCCACTTCGGACGTCTGATGGCCCAACAACTACGGGTGTGGAAGCAGCAAACTCGCGTCTGATGCGATATGACCCCAAGTTTCAGGGTAGTCTTCCTACTAAGCGATCATCCAATATATGTCTTCTACTCTTCAGGACTAACCCGCACCACTTTTATAGTGGAAAAGATATCGTAAAAGTGACATCACTAGACAAACACATCTCTCCGGGTGTCGATATCATTCATCCAGCCACTAGAAGCCGCAGCACGCCAACTGGCAAGCACGCTTTCCGCCGAGATCGGTCATGCACAACGAATTTACCAATCGCACGCAGTAGCCGGACCGAGTCACCTTACGCTGGAGAATGCGTGGGTGTGAATTACCCGGAAAGTTTGAAAGGTTTCGATCGTCTAGACCATCGGATACTACTCTCCAAGCTCCAGCGTTACGGGATCTTCGACCCTTTGTTCGTCGCAGTCAGCCAACAATCCAGATAAGTCAACTACCTATCCGCACTTCTCTGGATTGTCGGCTGACTGCGACGAACAAAAATTCTCCCAAAAGTCCTTCTACTCATAATTAATCTTCGACCCACCTTCAAGCTGGATTGCCAGCTTTCTTCTTCAACCAAAATTAATGCTCAGAGTTCGGAGCTCTTTATCGGACCCGAAACAGGTAGAGTGTGGTGTGTCGCAATGCTCAGTTCTAGGTCCACGATGGTTTTTGATGCTTATTAATGACATTACACAGTGGTTAGCTTCAAACTTCCTAATGTTTGTCGACGATAGCAAGATTTGGCGCAGGACCCAAGCAAACACCGACCGGCATCTGCTTCAAAGTGACCTAGATGCGGTGTATTATTGGTCAACACAATATTTGCCACAGTTCAACGTCAGTAAATGCAAGGTACTTTTCATCCAACATCAGAGCAGCTACTCATACCGGCTCGGAACGAATATACTACTACAATCAACTCTAGACCGTTACTTTGGTGTCCTGGTTCAAGATGACTAGGGTTTCTCCATGCAATCCAAATAGGCCCGGAACACTGGGAACCATCAAGTCGGGCTGTT
>OX104060.1:5037759-5089888 GCA_944474145.2 Dicrocoelium dendriticum
CAGCCAGGATTGTACTGCACGAGCACCTCGACGTCGTTCTCTTGGGAATCAAATTGTAACTGCTGATCCCCAAGTCGATATACTGAATACTGTATTATAGAGCAAGTAGAAATGGATTCTGTACAACTCTTTCGAAATATGGCGAAAAACGTTATAAAATTGTCAACCGTGAATATCATTGTCGTTCTCATGTAATATTTAAAATATTCGACTTACGATATTTCAGGATTCACAAATGTGATATGTCATCGTAAGTGTGCAGTCGTTCTCTGAAGCGAATAGAGGCAAAATACAAATCTAACAACGTTTTGAACTGCTGCACAGATGTTGCCTCAATCACATGTTCGGGCAAACTGTTCCAAATGTTTACCACACTCCTTTCGAAGCCCAATGGGTGGGGAACACATTTCATATCCGGCACGACAAGTTTGTATCTGTGTCCGCGTGTGCTGCATGGTCCTCGTAAGTGCAGTATTGGCCTTAGCATGGGGAACTCACTAAGATGTAGAATTCGGTAGGTCATAATGAGGTCGACTCGCACCCGACGGTAGGACAAAGTGTAGAGCCCTAGTTTCTCGCACCGGTCTTCATACCCAAAGCCACGTAAACTCGGGATGAGCCTGGTAGCAACGTGTTGGACCCGTTCGATCTTTTGTGCCTCGCCTCGGGTAATCGGAAAGTAGGCGGGCGAACCGTACTCTAGCATTGGTCTAATGATAGAAGAGAACAGGCGAGTGGCAACCTCTTCAGACCATGTGCCGAAGCTACGTTTGAGCGCCCAAAGCATGCGCAGTCCGTTCCGATATAACCTGTTCGTGTTGTCCACGGACTTCAAATCGTAGCGTGAGAGTACACCTAGGTCCTTCACGGAGGGTGTGGGATATAGCGTTTGGCCGTCAAGAGTGTAGGTTCGGCCGTTAGCACCCTTCCCCAGGCTCATAAATACGGACTTGGCTGGGTTGACCGGGAGAAGAACTTCTGCAGACCATGTGGATAAGCGGTTGAGATCTTGCTGAAGTAGGCCACAGTCATCGGGAGCGTCGATTTCTCTCCAAATCTTCATGTCGTCCGCAAACAAGGCACACGGCGACCGGAGAAGCTGCGGTAGATCATTGATGTGGATCAGGAACAGAGTGGGCCCCAGCACAGTGCCTTGAGGCACGCCACTTGTAGAGGGGTACCAGTCAGTTAGATGGTCGTCGACCTGTACTCTCCACTTTCGTCCAACAAGAAAGTCGCTGATCCACCGGTGCAGAGAGCCACCGACGCCACACATGCTGAGTTTGTGAAGGAGAACCTCATGGCTGACCTTGTCGAACGCTTTACTGAAATCGATGAATATCACGTCGACGGATTTCCCCTTGTTTACTGCCTTCAACCACTCATGCCTCGTCACAAGCAGGTTCGTAATGCATGAGCGACCTTGCATAAAACCGTGCTGTGCGGGCGTCAGGACCTCGTTTGACTGTAGCAACTGCAGCAATCTCTTCTTCACGATTTTCTCAGCAACCTTTGCCAATATAGGTGTCAGACAAATTGGCCTGTAATTGTCTACTTTGCTAGGGTCGCCGCCTTTCGGAATAGGCTTCACCACCGCACATTTCCAGTCAACCGGCAACGAACCTTCGGACAGCGACCTGTTGAAAAGGTCAGTCACGACAGGAGAGAGGATGGTTGAAAGTGACTTGAGAACCAGTGGGTGAAGCCCATCAGGTCCGGCAGGTTTGGTGCCGTCAAGGTTGGCGAGTAGTTGAGCTACCTCTTCAACGCCGCATTGCAGACTATCGAGTTCGGTAAAAGCGGTACACGTCGAACTCGGAACAGACACCTGGTTATTCGCAAATACAGAAGCGAAGTGCGCCGCCAACGCGGACGCACGCTCAGTGCTGGAGGTTAGGGGCTGTCCATCCGTGCCATCCAGCACTGGCACATCACCTGCCGGCTTCAGGCGTCGCTTCACGTATGCAAAGATTCTCTTTGGGGCGGTCTTCGCGGCTAATGCGAGCTGCACTTCAAAGTGTCGGCGTTTATTCTTTTTCGCACTGTTGCAGAGGTTCCGCTGACATTTATACCCTTCGTAATCATTGGCAGAGCCAGAGAGAAGGAATTTGTCCCACAGTCTGCGCCGCCTCCGAGCCAGGTTTCCATACTCCTTATCAAACCAATGAGGCTTAATGGGTCCAACCTTTCGACATTTCAATGGCACAAATTGGGAACACAATGATGTCAATCTCTCTTTTATAAATATCCAACAATCTTCCACAGATGCAGCTTGTGACAGAGACCAATCCAGTTGGCTCGCGGCTCGAGCTAGACCATCGAAGTCCGTTTTCCAGTAGTTGGGAGCTGGTTGCAGCGGATGTGAATACGGCAAAGATAATTCCATATCAGCTATCAGTACTGAGTGGTCGCTCGTAGCCAGGGGCTCCAGGATCCTAACGTCACGCACTCGTTGTTCGTAGCTCGTTAACATCAGGTCGAGACAGGACGAGGTTGAACGTGTTGATATGCGTGTTGGCTGGCATATGTGTTGCGATGCACCAGTTTCAAGTACCAAATCCACGAACTTTGCTTCAACCTCACTATGTCCAGGCATCAAATGCACATCAGGCCATCGTATTCGAGGACAGTTAAAATCGCCCATAAGCAGAAAGTGTGGACGACTCATGTGGGCTTGAAGATGGGGCAGCCAATCCAAACAACGACTCAGGGGACTGCGATAAACTGCGCCCACAAGCAGTTCTCCGCGCCTGAGGCGGATGGAGCACCACAGTAGCTCACACAGGCCATCGTTACTTCGGTAGGTGCTCACAAGTCTCCCACGCAGGGAAGACCGGATGTAAAGTAAGACACCACCGTGGGCATTCTTTAGTCTATCGCATCGGAAACACGAGTAACCGTTGAGTTCAAGTTCTTGGGTGTATAACTCTGCATGCAGCCATGTCTCTGCGAGTCCCACTACGTCTGGCCGCTCAGACGCAACGAAATAACAAAGCTCATCGCGCTTATTCATAATACTGCAAACGTTTGTGAAGGCTACTCGCAGGCCGCAGCAGGAGCCGCCGGGCGTGCTTGAAGTGTGAGCAGCCTGTTTATCCTGATTCGCGGATTGTTGGAAACCACCCGAAAATTTACGATACGAAGATTTGTTTCTCCCTCACCAGTGCGTCTTTTCAACTCAATGATGGCAGACTTGAGCCGCTCCCTGTCTACTGGGTCCAGGTCGGGACGAACATGGATCTTCAAACCTTTCAGCCTACTTAGGCGAGACATGATCAGTCTTGGACTGGCTTCGTCCACAAAAGTGATTCTCATAGGCCGATTATGTTGATCACCTTGCTTTCCAAGACGGGTAATCTGTCTCACTTTTACCGAGTCCTCACCAGCGTCGAGGAGTCTATCAATTAAACCCTGTAAAATCTCGACATCGTGATCGTAGCGCACTTGAGGTGATGGATCACTGGACTCCGGTGCGTGAAAGATCACGAGATTATAACGCCTCTGGTAGGACGAGGTTGGCCTTGCAGGGCGAAGTATACTACCAGCCTCACGTGGTTTGGCTAACTGTTGACTGACAGAACGTAAACACCCAACGTTCCTTCGTAATTTCGTCCTCTGTTCTTTCCACTGGTCTTCAGCACTCAGACTTTCACCTGCTGGGACATCAGTGTCCGTTGGACACAACAAAGGTGAACAATTTAGGCCAGGTGCAACTGGGCTTCTCACAACGGTTGGACTTGGTGTCGGTGAGTTTGCACGGGTAGAGGAGGACGACTGAGTCGAAACCTGAAGGCTCTTCGCGCTAGATTGTTGGGCCAAACACAGGGAGCTGTTCGCAACGAAACGCTGAGGCCTACACGTCGGCTTTACTCTTTCTGGCTGTATCTTATTTCGGCAATTTTCACATACAGTTTGGATGAAATCGTGTTGGATCTCGCGAAGACGATGAAAATGCTCAACTGATAATCCAACACATGAAATGTGGTATTTAACTTGGCACAAAACACACGTGAGGGCATTTGCACGGTATCCGACTAGTTTGGAGCAAGTACCACAGGATGACTGCTTCGGCATTGTGAATAATCCGAAAACAAGATGGCGGCCAATTGACGAAGAAAATGGCGATAGCAAGATCGCCGAAACCAAGCGATGAAAACACAAGTATTTCTGGTCGAAAATTCAGAATCGGAAATGAAACTGAATTTTAGCTCAATTTCCACGAAATACTTCCAATAAACGCAGAAAGTTAACACAAAGTGATCTTGTCAACACAGCCAAAAATAACCGACCGGAGGACGATATTTTAACATTGGCGCTTTTTCTGTTGGCAAATATACGAGGTAAATGTTGTGAGTAAGTCAATTTGTCATCACGGACAAGCGTATTCCAATGGCTGCGCTGAGTCACGTATTTGTTCCAGGTTTCGAGACCCGGACGAACTTCGTAAGTTTTCCACGCTGCATTCCTAAGGCACCTGCGTTTGCGGGTTCTAATTCTAATAAAAAGCGTGGGATTGGTCGAGCGCACCCACTACATTTCTGAAGCAGCTGCGATTAGATTGCTAAAGTATCCAACAAACTGAATGCAGCGCTGTCAGATGAGTTAACAAAGCATTTCAAATCGGTCGTCTCCACTAGGTTGTTCAGGAAGTTGCAATGTGTGATATTAAGTGTTAGTTGTGTGGTTGCCTCCACACACATAATCATAATGTATGGTGACATGAGCGATTAGCCCTAGTAGGGTGTCTATATATGACCCATGGACAATGGTTTGCTTATTTGTAATTAGAAGTTAAGCTACCAGTAGTATGTTATCAGCTCAGTACATGGTAGGTTAGATGATGGCAATGTAGAACGGATTATTTTCGTATAGATCTTGCAGTTCGGGGGGATGCTGAGGATTCCAAGTCATGCACGTTGAATTCACCGGAAATACTAGCGTGGCTATAAGTTGGGAGTAAGCATTTTGTCAGTGAATAAATTAGGCGGGAATCCATCTCCAACTTGGACGAGAAGAGGGAGCAGCATTTGTCATTGTGCATGAGAGGCAAGCGGCACCATACGAATCGGTGTCCCGCGTCTCCAGATTATTGAACAATGAAAAACGAAGTATACAGCTTAAGAGGCGTTGCTTTACTAGTCCCGTCGGATAGTCTGTGGGGATATCGAAATAACCATAATGATAATAAAGGTAGTAAAACATTTAGTACTTCAAATATGAAAATAAGGACTTATCTTTGCTCCTCCGTAGTGCTGCAGTCCGATTAGATACACAGCACCCACAGTTAACTCCAAAGAATTCCATGGTAAACTCGAGGTGCAAGATGGAGACATTGTGTCAACTGTCAAAATGTAATTGGATGAGTGCATCATCCAACCGCCTTTTAACTACTGTTAGAGTCGCTGCAGAGAAGACCGATGTTTGGAGGGCATTCCATGAGTGAGAGAAACGAATAGAAAAGAAATTTCTGCGGCGCTCCAGACGGCTGTAATTTTCTGCGCATTTCAATTTTTGGATCCTCAGGGTTCCATTGGTGCTGAGTCGCAGTAAAGGGCGGCGCACATGAGGTGAGTCTCTCAGAATCAAATATGCCATAATCAGCTGGCCTCGTAGTCTGCGATAGCTTCTACTGCATACCCCCAATCGTTGCAGCCTCTCCTGGTATCAAATATTGCGCGTCCCGATTATGTGCTTAGATGCCTGACGTTTTGGCTGCACCACTGCCTTAAGGTTGTCTTTCAGCTAGGGATGCCAGGCTTTACTTTCGTATTCGACATAGAGGCGAACGTATGCACTGGACATTTGTCGAAATATGGAGCTGTATATTTGTCCTTACGCTCCTCGTAACAGCCCGACTTGAGGGTTCCCAGTGGTCGGGGCCTATTTGGATTGCCTGGAGAAACATTAGTCATCTTGAACCAGGACACCAAAGTAAAGTTCTAGAGTTGTTTGTTGTAGCATATACGTTCCGAGCCGGTAAGAGTAGCTGCTCTGATGTTGGATGAAAAGTAGCTTGCATTTACTGACGTTGAACTGCGGCAAGTATTGTGTTGACCAATAATACACCGTATCTAGGTCATTTTGAAGCAGATGCCGGTCGGTGTTTGCTTGGGTCCTGCGCCAAATCTTGCTATCGTCGACAAATATTAGGAAGTTTGAAGCTAACCACTGTGTAATGTCATTAATAAGCATCAAAAACCAACGTGGACCAAGAACTGAGCATTACGGCACACCACACTCTACCTGTTTGGGGTCCGATAAAGAGCTCCGAACTCTGAGCATTAATTTTGGTTGAAGTAGAAAGCTGGCAATCCAGCTTAAAGGTGGGTCGAAGATTACTTATGAGTAGAAGGACTTTTGTGAGTATTTTTGTTCGTCGCAGTCAGCCGACAATCCAGAGAAGTCCGGATAGGTAGTTGACTAATCTGGATTGTTGGCTGACTGCGACGAACAAAGGGTCGAAGATCCCGTAACGCTAGAGCTTGGAGAGTAGTATCCGATGGTCTAGACGATCGAAACCTTTCAAGCTTTCCGGGTAGTTCACACCCACGCATTCTCCAGCGTAAGGTGACTCGGTCCGACTACTGCGTGCGATTGGTAAATTCGTTGTGCATGACCGATCTCGGCGGAAAGCGTCTCGCTCAGTCTTGATGATGTTACCGTGTTTAAGATTGCACACCAATGAATCGGCAACCATGAAATCGATGACCTTGGAGATTATAGGAGGAAGGGATGCTGGGCGGCAGTTGGAGGGATCAGTTCAGTTTCCACCTTTGTGAATCGTGTTTATTATGCCAAGCATCCACATGGCAAGAACTTGATCCTGTTCTAAGCAGCGCTGGAAAAACTGAGCCAAACTTCTTGTCAGTTGGCGTGCTGCGGCTTCTAGTGGTTGGATAAATGATATCGACACCCGGAGTGATGTGTTTGCCTAGTGATGTCACTTTTTACGATATCTTTTCCACAAAAAAGTGATGCGGGTTAGTCCTGAAGAGTAGAAGACATATATTGGATGATCGCTTAGTAGTAAGACTACCCTGAAACTTGGGGTCATATCGCATCAGACGCGAGTTTGCTGCTTCCACACCCGTAGTTGTTGGGATATCAGACGTCCGCAGTAGAGGAAATCCTTGCCTCAATTTTCCTGGGCTACTGATGTGTCTGTACAAAAGATTGTGGTCAGCACTGGAAGATTTTGCGACGTGACGGTAGGCGCCTTTGTCTTCTTTTATCAGTTGTGGGCAGACCAATTTGAAACTGGCGACTGCTTAGTCACTGCGACTCAACGAGCAGTCTAATGCCAACCCATCAATCAAATGCTCCTCTTCGATAAACGTAGTACTCAGCACAGATGGCTTGTTACTAGTTCTGAACCGAGTGATTGTAAAGAGGAAAATTGGTTACTAGCTCTTGCGGATTGGCTTTGAATTATTTTTCGATCGGGACAGAAGTTTCTACACAATGTACCATGAAGTTATCCATGTAAAATACGTGAGGGTACTATCGTTGTATAATGCATACTAAAGCAGCACTAGTTAACAATCGGTTTTGGGTGTAGTTAAGGAAGCGGTACACCGTGACAATAAGGAAAACGCCCTTGCCTTTTGACTGAAAGCGGCGCCAAAGAGATTTGAAGAACTGCGAGTCTGGTTTCGTCACGGCTTTACACTATTAGTCTCTTCGGTACTGCAGGATTACCCCTCCTACTTTGTGAACATATTGCTCAGGATCAGCGACAAGCTCGGTAGCGAAACTTCAGCGTCCGTCATTCCTGTTTGCAATCACGTGTCGGTGATACCATTGACATCATATTACCCGAAAAATTGGCGATCTCTCAGATCGGTCAATTTAGTAAATAGACTCTGTGCATTTGTATACAAGCAGGCCATTTTCTCCATCACTAGAATCCCACAGAGTGGTGAAAGGCTCATGTGTGGGCGAATGCCAAACGGTGGGAGGTCGGCCGTTACCCGCTTTTTCGATAAATATATCGTCTGAAAATTGATACGGCCAAAGCGCGCCCCAATCTTTGTTTAAACCTACGTCATAGCTAATTAAAGCAACACAAGTTAAGCCTCTGTACATTCGTCGGTATGCTTGCTGCTTCAGCCAATTTAATATTTGAGCAGTGCAAATCTTCTGCGACATTTAATCAAATCTCAGAAGAAAAACGTCCGATTTCTTCGCCATCGGTCTAAACCCTCCATGATTGTTGCGCTGGCTAAAACCCAACTTTTAGTATTCTAGAGCTGCATTCCCTATAATTTGATGTAAGATGTATCCTGGTGAGCGATAGCGCCATGATATTATCCATAGAATGTGTTTCACGAATGAGCCGCCGCTGTTGTACATCGTGCTTTCCGGTCTCTTGAACATCGTTAGAACCATGTTTTGGCACTCGTTTTATTAAGATTTTGTCTAGGCTGTCTCCTTGTCTGTGTCCCTCTTCTGTTTTTCCTTTTGATTGTCGCGCGCTCCAAGGACATCTTTGAAGTTATGTAACCCACAGTATCCGTGTCTTATCGCAGTTGCGGAGAGCAAAAGGTTTTCTACCCCGGTGGAGGATCCTATTGCCATAAGGCTAACCCTGACGAGTCCGAATGACGAGCACTTCGTAATTAGTTTACGGTCTTGGCTTTGACACTGATCAGCAAGCGCAATGGGTTCCATTGGTTTTGGTCGTCCGATAAATTATCCCGCAATGTGATGGCAGAAATTCAAGGACATTCAAGCATAAAACAGTTCGGGCACTATCGTTGGATCCCTTTATCGTTGATCTACGAGGTGGGGTACTCGTTTGTCGGGACCTACAGTAAAATGTTGCCTGTTTACTGTTTATCCTTGTGTAAGTTTCTCGGTGTTGTATCGGCCTAGTATGTAAGGCGACCATAGTTATCGTTGGGCCTAAACTTTGGTAGCTATCTGTTCTTGGCAGCCTTGAGATCAAAGGAGCCAATACATCAAACAAGAGCAGGGTCTCAAGCAAATAGCGATACTGCTCCTGATAGCAAGTCATTGATTCACGTTCATCGTTCTCATAAGAATAACGGATGCCGTGGAGAAAAACGGTTATGGACGAGGTATTTTTCCGGAACACTTATACACCCTGCCTTGCTCCCTTGCGCTCTCCCCAAAGCACGTCTGATAAGACGCGGACCAAACCTAATTCGTTTCTTAGAGATAAACTGAAAAGCAACGTTTCTTCTACCTCAAAAACAGAGTTTAGCACAACCCGAAAAAGCCTGGCTTCGCCGAAATGTTTGGAATTCGGGTGGCTGGTAATCCCCGTCAATTTGAGGGATTAGTCAAAATACCGAGGAGGTTAATTATGGTACGCCGTTGGTTCGGGTCATTCATCTGCTTTCCATTTTGAACAATTCTATGTTGACTCCGGTACGTTGGTACATGTTTTAGCTATGATATGCAGTTTTTCTGATTACCCCTTCTTGGAGTATGGACCGTAGTTAGGAGACCGAGCGATTTGCCCTTCATCCATTCAGCTTGAGCGCCCTCATCAGTTATGGGTGTGGTAATAGAATCGTTAGGGATTGATGCAATTGTTCAACTTGATGAACCAACTGCCCAGCTACCACTGGTATTTCATGCTTCCTGAGTTTCGGCGAAGTCTGGTGGGAGGAAGTGGGTTTGAGGGAATTGTCGCAAATTGGCTGGGGGTGAAGTGTTCGGGAACGCTTGACGATTTGGATTATTGGCAGTGTTTGCAGACGCGAGTTTATTAATGTAGCATTGGCCGTTGTGGCGTCGGCTTGCATTGGATTTCGGTGGAGGGTACCGTGTCAGACACATGTTTGTTTTATGGAGGAGATTTTGGTGCCCAGAATTCCCTCAACTACGTCTGCAAGCCTATCGTACTTAGGGAACAGTAAAATTTCGGTTTTAGTACATAAGAGAGTATCACGCATAGCACAGTACAAAAAAGAGTCTGGCCTGGTGCTGATCAAAATGCATTCACTTGCATTGATTTTCCTGCCCTTCGCACGAAAACAGGTTTGGCAATTTCCACAAGAAACCCCTACAATGATCATCACATTGAAAGTTCCTCAGGCGCAGTTAGGCACTGCTCATCGGTTAGTAACGCTCATCCTGACACTTGAGTGTATGATCGGGCATCTATGTCAGCCCGCCGAGGCAGATATCTATCACAATTCCTCTCTCATTCTCGCGGGCACGCGCTGAGTGCCGGATTCAGCGACACGCACACAAGCACACGTAGGAGCGCCGTGTTTTCATCGGGTTGCGTTACGCGATGCGCGCAGGGCGTTCGCAAGCTTCCCTTCGTGTCTCGGACGCGATGCGTAATGGGTGAACGAAGCAAATTGTCTCGTGACTTTATGCTGCCGCCTGTATTGGTGGTTGCAGAGTCGTTCGAGAGTTCTCAGCTTCTTCTATAGAATGAGATTAAAATCCTTCGCGGAAAGCTCTGGATTGATGTGATTTCTTAAGCAGAGCCAGACTATGAAAGTGCCAAAATTGAGAACGGCTATAACAGTGCGCCGCACACAAGTTACATCCAAGAGATAGAAACCATTGAGTAGCGCGCATGTAAATAAATCGTAAGAGCGCGAGCACAAGTGTGGGTGTGGGTGTGGAGAACTAGAATGAACACAGAGAGCGATGCGGCCGTACCAAAATTAATCGAACGCAGGTAGGTCTTAGTTTTCTTTTTATGCACTTGGTTATTTTTTGTCTAAAACATTGCTTTAGGGGAACGCCATATCTATAACGAAACCTCTTAAAGACAGACGTTGTTTGCAAGCAGCATCATCATAGCCAAAAGCTTGTCAAGCACTTGTGTTAGCTGCACGATTTTGTAGTGTTTTACCGAAGAGTAGCCAAATTAAATTTGGTTTAGAGAAAACACGCATAATCTTTTGTTTATGTTCTTTCTATTCTTTAATTCGCATAGCCAACACCGCTTCATTGTAGTAAGCGATGGTAGAATTAAATGCTTCCTACATACCACACAATCGATGGTCCAGTTTTGCACTTATTATGTGCGGTTAAATGAAGCATTTTTAGTATTTCCTTATACACACTCTTTGCAAGTAATTAATGCTGTATCTTTGAAGCCTGGCGCACTATTCGGTGGATATATTTTGCTTCTATTTCACGGTGGCATGTGGCTTATGCATAGGTAGAGCCTCATGGGGAAAAGCTCTTATCGAAGTGAGTACTGTTTTATTTTAACCAACAACAAATATCCACACCACGTTACATGATTCACATCATTACCTGTATTATATTACAGTTTCCTGAAGCCTAAGTTCAATGCCGCTTACCATTTCCTGCGTAATCTCCAAGCGGTTTAGTTCATACTGATTTACCATATCACTTGGATTTTTTCCCATAAGTCTCCTAGTAAAAATTACGCAAACATTCACGTAAGCCCACTAAATTTGCGCAATTTAGTGCTCACCATTAATTTGATCCAGCTTGTGCGGATCCTATTTTACCTCCATATCGCAAGCTTTGCTTCCTTCATTAGATAACACTCGCAAAACTTTCCAAACCCTGAGTCAAACGACAAAATATTTGGTCAAAAGCGGAAGCCAAATATTGATCACTGCGCAAAATCAATCAGCCGCGACTGTCGATCACCAAGTAGTAATGCTGTCAGACAATTTTTCCTTCTTTTCCTGTCGCTTTTTCAGACTACAAATCAGTTCTGACCGAATGGCAGAGTAGCTTAAGCGGCCAAGCAACGCCTTCTAACGCACCTTGTCGGGCTATAGAAACGCCGACTTCAAAGCCGGTCGATAGAGCGTGCGAAGAGCCAACCAACTAGCCATGCGCACTGGGCTTGAACTATACGTTTACAGCGAATTTGACGTGATAGGCATCCGAGAACATAAACAATTTAAAGGATGGTTCGCACCAACTGACAAGAAGATGTTGCGTTAAATGTTGCCAGAAAAATAAGTGTATACGTTTTGATATCGTACCAGTAAAATAGTAGAAAAAGAATCTAGATTTCTAACTGCTCTAACCGTGTCTATTCTAGAGGGTGCTTAGCTTTTCTAAAAGCGGAGTGCGGCTGTACCAGAGCAGAACCATATCTCCATACTTCTACTATGATAATTTTACTTGAAGTACCGCATAAATACTATAAAATATTGGCTGCGTTTGGATCGATTGGCGTAAGTCAAAACGTACCAGTGGAAGACGAACAACACGCATCTGACCTCCAGGGCTGGACAGTCGGTTAAAACATCGCTACATGTAGCTTTGAATGTCCATCAGTATATCAATACCATCTGCGGCTCAGACGCACCTGAACCAACCCCATGGTATATACCAGAGTTGGATTCCTATCTATCATTCATCATGATAAGAGCCACGCGACCATGATAGAAAAATATGCCATCGAGTTTATTCGTGTCATCACACATTAAGACATACTGATCGAATTCGTTAAAGAAGATTTCAGGAAGCTTTTGATGGTTATACCATTAAGAATATTTATGTGGAGTTTGCTGACAGGTTAACTGACCTGCTCTCTCTTGCTACGAACGTCAGTCCACTTTGTTCTGTAACGACATCGCTATGATTTGTGGGCAGCGCTGCAAGCGGAACATGGAGGGTCGGGTTCAGGGCTTATTATCCAATTCGATTGAGGTGGACCGCGGTATTTCACAAGTATCAGTGCTGGAGCGAAGATTCTTTCTGAGCGTCGACTTACGCGCGTCATTCATAGTACATTTGCCTTTTCCCTATGACATCAATATATGGCGGATGATCGGTTATCTGGAACATCAATTTCACTACAACAAGATCTATAACTTAGACATGAATGGTCAAATTCAAATGTGCGACCGCCTGAAACGGAATATTGCAAAAGCCATGAACCAAATGACATATAGGCTATGGGAACACATCTTTAACACCGCCTCACCGAAATGAAACCAATTTGTGCTAATTCAAATTGACCCCACGTGTTCGGATAAATACGCTAATGTATCAAAACAGTGAGCCAGCATGTTGGCTTGTTACGGAGGTCGTTCATCCATTCCACACTCCCAAATCTTCCCACAATGCTCCACGTGTGCACGAGTCCGCAAGTTCAGTAAGCAATACAGGTCTGCAAAACCCAGTTAAAATTCTATATGTTTGCAGTGGAGAACCCACAGCGAAAAGCAACTATATACCTAAACATCAAATTCCACTTTCCTTAGCATATGCCTCTGAAAGCCATATGAGTGTAGAGAGGAAGTTATCGTCACCTAAGTGTGCCCTCAACCCGGCGCATCAGCTTTTGTAATCCTCAGCCACGTTTCCGCCACCTCCAGACTCGTCTTCATGACAAACTATGTGGTCGTCAGCTCGCATTAGCCGCGAAGACCGCCCCAAAAAGAATCTTTGCATACGTGAAGCGACACCTGAAGCCGGCGGGTGATGTGCGAGTGCTGGATGGCACGGATGGACAGCCACTAACCTCCATCTCTGAGCGTGCGTCCGCGTTGGCGGCGCACTTCGCTTCTGTATTTGCGAATAACCAGGTGTCTGTTCCGAGTTCGACGTGTACCGCTTTTACCGAACTCGATAGTCTGCAATGCGGCGTTGAAGAGGTAGCTCAACTACTCGCCAACCTTGACGGCACCAAACCTTCCGGACCTGATGGGCTTCACCAACTGGTTCTCAAGTCACTTTCAACCATCCTCTCTCATGTCGTGACTGAACATTTCAACAGGTCGCTGTCCGAAGGTTCGTTGCCGGTTGACTTGAAATGTGCGGTGGTGAAGCCTATTCCGAAAGGCGGCGAACCTAGCAAAGTAGACAATTACAGGCCAATTTGTCTGACACCTATTTTGGCAAAGGTTGCTGAGAAAATCGTGAAGAAGAGATTGCTGCAGTTGCTACAGTCAAACGAGGTCCTGACGCCCGCACAGCACGTTTCTATGCAAGGTCGCTCTTGCATTAAGAACCTGCTTGTGACGAGGCATGAGTGGTTGAAGGCAATAAACAAGCGGAAGTCCGTCGACGTGATGTACATCGATTTCAGTAAAGCGTTCGACAAGGTCAGCCATGAGGTTCTCCTTCACAAACTCAGCATGTGTGGCGTCGGTGGCTCTCTGCACCGGTGGATCAGCGACTTTCTTGTTGGACGAAAGTGGAGAGTACAGGTCGACGTCCATCTAACTGACTGGTACCCCTCTACAAGTGGCGTGCCTCAAGGCACTGTGCTGGGGCCCACTCTGTTCCTGATCCACATCAACGATCTACCGCAGCTTCTCCAGTCGCCGTGTGCCTTGTTTGCGGACGACATGAAGATTTGGGTGAAATTGACGCTCCCGATAACGGTGACTACTTCAGCAAAATCTCAACCGCTTATCCACATGGTCTGCAGAAGTTCTTCTCCCGGTCAACCCAGCCAAGTCCGTATTTATGAGCCTGGGGAAGGGTGCTAACGGCCGAACCTACACTCTTGACGGCGAAACGCTATATCCCACACCCTCCGTGAAGGACCTAGGTGTACTCTCACGCTACGATTTGAAGTCCGTGGACAACACGAACAGATTATATCGGAACGGACTGCGCATGCTTTGGGCGCTCAAACGTAGCTTCGGCACATGGTCTGAAGAGGTTGCCACTCGCCTCTTCTCTTCTATCATTAGACCAATGCTAGAGTACGGTTCGCCCGCCTACTTTCCGATTACCCGAGGCAAGGCACAAAAGATCGAACGGGTCCAACACGTTGTTAGCATGATCATCCCGAGTTTACGTGGCTTTGGGTATGAAGACCGGTGCGAGAAACTAGGGCTCTACACTTTGTCCAACCGTCGGGTGCGAGTCCACCTCATTATGACCTACCGAATTCTACATCTTGGTGAGTTCCCCATGCTAAGGCCAATACTGTACTTTCGAGGGTCATGCAGCACACGCGGACACAGATACAAACTTGTCGTGCCGGACATGAAATATGTTCCCCACCCACTGTGCTTCGAAAGGAGAGTGGTAAACATTTGGAACAGTTTGCCCGAACATGTGATTGAGGCAACATCTGTGCAGCAGTTCAAAACCTTGTTAGATTTGTATTTTGCCTCTATTCGATTCAGAGAACGACTGCACACTTACGATGACATATCGCATTTGTGAATCCTGAAATATCGTAATTGGAATATTTTAAATATTACATGGGAACGACAGGGATAATCACGGTTGACAATTTTATTACGTTTTTCGCCATATTTCGAAAGAGTTGTAAAGAATCCATTTCTATTTGCTTTATAATACAGGATTCAGTATTCGGTATTCGGAAACTTATGCTCGGTTTCCCGGCACTTAACACGCCAGTCGGAGTGTCATAAAGTGTTGAAGAGGCAGCCAACGCCCTACGGATGTAGTATGCTCCAACCTACCAATGAGGAGTCCCACACTGGTACATGCATACATTAATCGTCCGAATTTCAATACACACTAACATCGAGTTTACTGCCACAGCTGCGTTAAAAATACTGCTCTCAATACCAACATACCCATCTCCCAAAATCGATTATATCCACCCGAAGGCGCTGGACGCAACAGCAACAACGCTGGACGGGCCACTATCGAATACTACCAAACTTGCTTGGACAAGCACATTTTGCCCACCATGTGCAAATATGGATAATCCCTGCAATATTCAAAAGCTTAATCGCTGGAAACCCACCAACTATCACCCGGTGGTCCTCCTCCTTTTGATCTCCAAGTTGATAAAGGCACTCATCTCTGAAACTTTATGAGACCATTTAAAAGCCACAAAACCATAGTACGCGCGCAACACGGTTTTTGCCAACACCGTTCATGTACTACCAACCTACAGCTTTCATGCAGTAGTTGAACGGAAGCTGCCTATGAAGGCAGAGGGACATGTGTCATTTGCCTCGATTTCTGCAAAACCTTTGACCGACTGGATCATCACATTCTGACTCATAGCCTCGAAATCTATAGAGTTGGTGAATCTGTCCTGGGGTGGATCAGGAATTTCCTGCAGGATCGGCAACTGCAGTTCAGAATTCGAAGTGCACTTTCCAATCCGATTCATGTCGAATGTGAAGTTGCACAAGAAGCAATTTTGAGGCCGCGTCTGTCCTCGTGTTCATTAAGTTTACGCTTTGGATCGCCTTAGCTTTCTTGCTGTTCGCTGCTGATGTTAACGTATGGCGGATAGGCGTCGACCGAGCATAAAACGATGCAATTCAGCAAGCCCGGTAGAAAGCGTATGGGTGGTTACTTCACTATCTGCTCCAGTACAATTGGGGGAAGTGTAAGTTGGTTCACATTCGTTACCAGTCAAACATCACATACAAGTTTGGATACAAGGCCCCGCAAACATTCAACCAGGAGCGCCAACTTGGGGTACTACTTCAGACTGATCTCGGGTGCTCAGCTAAACCTGAGAAGACCTCAAAATTGGGAATTAACAGGTTAGCACACAGCGGAGGGCATTCGGGCGGTTTGATCCTCTGTCTGTTTGTAGTGGCTTAACACCTCCTTTGGAATACACAATCCAGGTGCGACAGGCCTGGCACAAGCAAGACCTTGCAGCGCTCGAGACTCCACAGCGACGATATACGAAGCACTTAAAAGGGTTCTGCAAGCTTCCTTGTCAACTTAGACTGAGGACCCTAAACTCACAAAGCGGCCGGTACCTGCCTGGCGAACTTTTTATGGCCTACCAGATTCTAAGGAACCCCAAACATGTCTGCCGTCACTTACTAAACCTGAGCTGCAACATGAATTTGTGGAGTCACAAGTTCAAGTTAGCAACGCAATACCATCGGCCAGGATGTCGACGGAACTTTTACTCTCTTTTTATGTGTCAGAATTGGAACGCACTCAAAAAATGCGTTGTTTCCGCCCTAAATTTACCTGTGTCTCAAGAACGTCTTGATGTCGCCCTAAGACAGCTATATTAGGAGATGTAGTCTGTGTGTCTCGACAGACGACATCATGTGACGAAAATTGCACAAACAGAATTAACCTACGCAAATGAGTTTGGCCATTGCTGCATGCCTTTGCGTTCACACTGTGGTGAGTCCACCAAAATGAGTTTCCTTTAATCACTGTTTTCTATTCACCAGGTTGTGGTTCTAATTATGGCTATCCTACGGGACTGGCTAAGCATCTGCTTTTTGCCCGTGACATGCCATTGTTCAATTGTTCCATTAAATGCGGTAGACACATGTGCAGATTTTGATAATGTGAGCCCTACTACATCTTATAATAGCAACATCGGGGAAGCAAATGTGTTGCCGGACACTCGAAATAAGCTGAACCACGAAACATTCTAGTTCGTTGTCATGTGGCTAGTATCATCGCGGTCTGGTGTGATAACTAATAGCCAGATAGATTGAGCTTAATGGAGTGAGAAAGGCTTTCTCATGGTCTGTAGTGTGAGGGGTTTTCCATTCCAAATTTATCACATGCAGAATACTTACATTGGTGGAGGCGATTGAAATTCGCTACAACAATACACCGTTGTGTGTAGATAAACTTTTCCTCGTATCTTTAGCTCTACCGTGTCACCTGTCGTCCGGCTAGTTTCTGCGTTAACAAATGACACACTGATATTTTCGACTTACTCAACCCATTCCTGCGTATAGTAAATTTATACATAGGTTTTATTTGGTGTGGCGATGAATCACCGTGATCTACCATGATTGCTATTGGGTCTTTTTATATATGAATATATAACTATTCAAAACCTAAAGCAAACCGAATAACTGATCAGCGCTTGGAAAGCGAAGTTAATCCGTCAATCACAATGAACATCCGTAATGTTTCGCTTTATCCATGATCTAGGCAATAACGTCGTTGCAGTATCTTATATGTATGTTTTTATCTGTTACTAAATGCTTCGTCATATTCCAGCCTCAGATTGACCGAAAAAACCATTTGAACCAAGCGATGGATTAGTGAATGATATGTGTCCAAAATCATAGCTGATATGTATTTATCACAGTCTTATAATGATGCAGATTTCCACGCCATTCAGCAAAAATATTATTTTGCCTTTGCTTCCTAAATAAATGTCTCAGGCATGCACACGTGTATTACAAATGCCGTTGTTTAAACAATTATCCGCCCATCTTGTTTCTTTTGTGTCAGATTTCCATCGAAGAAATAAAACTGCGTGCTTTTACTCAGTATTTTTGACGTCTTACAAGCCATTTCGTTAATTGTTACTCTAAAGTTGCCCAGTGCATATAAAAATTAACCGTCACTAATGATGTCATGAGTTACCTCGAAAATCTCTGCTACTCTTCGAGACCGGGGATAAAATGGTGCGCTGTAAAATGTCTCAGATTGATAAAGCACATGACGGACAATAATTTTTCGTCTAGGATGTAAGTGGGTGGTGGAGAAATGTTTTGCCATGGGATGCATAAAGCCAGCTACAAGGGAAATAGGGTAAACTGGCCATAATCCCCCGCAACTAAAATCTGGAAATGAGGAACACATGGATGAAACTAGCCTTACCTTTAAACAAGAATATTGAACGTGCAATTATCTATCCATATTCGAAATCTTAACATTTACATTGACAGTAACGCTCAATTTGTTTCACGTAGTCTTAAATGAAGTGATTGTATTGAGTAAAAGTGCAATAGTACCTATATAAACATAATTATAGACGTTACATTAAACCGCACTCTTTAAATGAAATACGGAATCAAATAATTCCTTATTGCCAACTAGCTAATCGTCCGCACAGTAGCGGCATCGAATGCAACGGATATCCACATGTGCTTCCCTATCGACTACAGTTCCCCGTGTGTCAGCATTCGTTTACGATTGCACTCTCACTTGTATGTGTGATAGACAAATATGCAGAAACAACACGCTAGCATGAAGAGGCGTCCAAGTTATTCATCTGTTTTGTGACTTCAACCATACGTCGACGCAAGTAAAAATACTCTTCGACATCCCATCAGTGCAATGAATTCAGTAAGTGGTGCCGATAAATGTCACCATCAGTACGGTAGATTACGAATTGCATTAGGTTGCTTCAGAGCACATCTAAAGTTAAGAGGATTAAATATTTGACAGAGCCTAATGAAGCAGCCTCACAAATCTCACCAGACGACTATTGCTCTTGGATGATATGTAAAGTCGGGTGTGTCAATCCAATTACCGAAAATTAATTTCGTATTATTACACTACAAAACACCAACAGGAGGCAATTCCAAAATTTTACTGATTGGCATAGCAACGGTTCACACAAAATGATGACCTTATTTGGAACTGGATTTTCTTCCAGTCAGTTACTTATAACCAGTTGGATATCATATTGAGTTGTAGCTCAGTTACATTTCTTCTGGTTCGCTGAACAACAGCATTGTGGGGGTTCGGTAACGCCCTTGTTCTGGCTAAGAGACAGGACACCAATCCACATGAGTCAGTGAACTGACTAGGTGTTAGAACCGCTGCCTGTCGGGTCTACATTTAATCGAAGATTTTGGCTGTAGACCCGAGTCCTTCTCCTGTCAGGTGTGGGCTCCCTGCCATTATCTTCGGAGGTTGGGAAGTGGTCGACGGCGAACTTTCCGTAAAACCTAGCCTTGGGAAAAGAACAGGTCTTCGGT
The DNA here is from genome assembly GCA_944474145.2 of Dicrocoelium dendriticum. Classification (NCBI taxonomy): domain Eukaryota; kingdom Metazoa; phylum Platyhelminthes; class Trematoda; order Plagiorchiida; family Dicrocoeliidae; genus Dicrocoelium; species Dicrocoelium dendriticum. Next base: position 5,057,346 of record OX104060.1, read on the forward strand.
TTAAAAGCTCACCGCTCCATTGGCGTAGAGCACGAGCGCTAGGCATTGTCTGATGATGGCAGAGCACCACGGACTGCTCAGCTGTTGCCTTGCGTCTGCCATGAGCCAGGCATTCCATGGTCAAATTGAGGCAAACCCGCCAAAAACTACCTGCGTTTGGCCGTGGTCGCAGGTTCGTGTCATACTACGGTCCCAAAACATATGAATTGTTCTAGAAGAACTTCAAAGATGCGGGTGATTGACATCTAGCATATCCCAATCTGTCTCTGCAACCACATTCCCGAGATGGATTGCATCCCACTGCCTTTTGGGTCAAGCTATCTAGCTAAATCCTCCGGGCGGAGTCCCTCAAGCAAACCTCCGAAGCACAACGACCATCTAGCGTGCGATTAACTACCAATGCAATCGTATGCCTGCGCGTGCTGGAACGTGTACACACTACTGGACCGGAACTGGAATGAGTGCCCCAAATGACGCACTGCGATGGTCGCGATGGAACTAGCGCTTCAACATCGATATTGCGGCGCTCAGGTAGTCGCGGTTCGCTGAGCAAGTTAATTTGTATGAAGCAGTTGCTACCTTACGTTCCATTGGGGGGAAACACCACGTGAAGTTGAGGTCGGATTTGCAACATCCGATAATCTAAATGGCCAGCTGGTGGGTGATCCAGCACACGACAGATGAATTTTTGCCTTCGACACGAAAGAGGCAAGTTTGGCATTTTTGTAAGCACGTACAGTCCGACCATGTTTTATCCTGCTGACACGCCTGATCAATTCTACACTCAGTTTTCCACCGTTTTGCGGCCTGTGCCAAAGAGCGACCGACATTTTCTGCTGGGTCGTTTCAAAGCGCGCTTTGGGTGTGATGCAATGGTGTGGACAGATGGAATAATGGAACAATGGTTGTATACGGGTAAAACAGCTAATACTTTACAGATCAGGAAGAATGTTTATGTTAAACCTTGAAAATATAAAAAATTGCTAGCAACATTGGATTTACACTAGTGAACTCACTAAAGTGTGCGTAGTATAGACTGTAAATCGGAGGAAAATCCATCAGATATGACGGCAAGTGGGATGTTGGTAAAATTCTTTTCTCCTCGTGGTGTACACATAGAGGAGATAAAAAACGTTGAAAGAAATCTGTGGTTTTGCCGCCAGTGAAATCGCTTACAGACACTTGTGTTTATCCATGGGTTATGGATCATGTGCCATGTTGCATCCAAATAAGTGCACGGTTAACTCGGGCTTTGAAATATGCCAGCTTGGGAGCACATATGACAGACACCGTTAGGGCATTGCACGTTGGGCAAACGCGTTCTGAAAAGAAATTCTGGCAGCATTCCAAGCGACGGTTCTGCTCTGGCAGCTTGATATGGTGGCATCTTAGGTTGCTGTTGTGACTGAGCTCTAGCAAGTAGCGGCATATGTGTTTGGGGTCTCTCAAAATCTAGTAAATCAAAATGAGGTCTCCCCACAATAGTCGATGCTGCACGTTAAAGACCCGAAACAATTGAAGCCTTCGTTCATACACTAATTTACAGACTCTTGACACTCATGCTTGCCCAGTGTTGAGGATTCTCCAAAGCGGTGAAATATCCCCTCAGCCATGGCTGCCAGACCGCTATTGCGTGTTTCTCAGGTGGCCTTATGTATGAGCCGAGATGTTGTGGAATAATGGAAGGGTAGATTTGTCCGGATGCAAGCTTCTGGAGGTCTAGATGTTTGGTTGCCCTGCATGGAAGTCGCTTCAGCCTGATTCGAGCATCCAAGTTCCAGCTGGATCAAAACTCCTAGATCCTACTCGAAGGAGGATAGCTGATTCTCTTGGTTACCGAGTTTTTAGAAGTGTACCAAATTGTGCCGCAAGTGCAGAACTCTACATTTGTCTACATTGCATCAACGTAGATGCTGGAGTGAACACGCTATATCCAATTCAGATCAGCTTGAAGTAACGTGACATCATCTGGTGTTTTGATCGCGCTCCGCACCTTATTGTCTCCGGCATAAAACAGGCAGTTGTAGCTTATGAGGTGTGTGGTATCCGTCAGAAATAATCGTGATTTAAGTAATGATCCCTGCGGTACCCTGCATTCAACTCGGGTGGCATCTGACAGCCATTCACTTACAAGTGGAAGAAAGTTTCTGCTCTGTCCAAGGAGAGGATCACTAATAGCAAAAGTCTGGAATTTGAAGAGCAGAATATCATGGTCTAACTGGTCGAACGCCTTCAGGAGTTCGTGCAAGATTATATCAACACCTGTGCGAGAGTCTACTGCTTCGGTCCAGCCGGATCGTGCTAGTAGCTGATTTGTAGGATCAAATCGATTTCGTCGGAAGCCATGCTGTCCTTGTGTGGGGTAGTTACATTCTTTCAAGTAGGCGTTAGCGCATAATAAATAATAGCTTCCATGAACTTTGAAAGAACCGGTAGTGTTTATGGGACAATAGTTGGCTTGATTGGAACCATCATCTCCCTTGTGAATAGGAGTACTCATCCCCTGTTTTCACATATCAATACGTACATATCGTCAATTTGGTTTTGGAGGAAATAAGTGAAAGACTGAGCTAAACTCTCTTGTACCGCCGCCAGCGATTTCGTGTGCATTTTATCAACTCCAGGAGAGCTGTGCTTGCGCATATTCAATAGCCTTTTGGTACAGCTTTTGTTGTGAAGGAGATGAAAGCGAGAATTGGGGTGAAACAACAATTATCATAGGATTAGATTGTCATTGGTCACACTGAAACGTTGCAGCGTATTGTAGTCGCAGGGTATTCGCCGCCTCCTTTGATGTCCGTGTGGGTTCGTCCGCGGTTTGGAGAAGAGGAAATACCCGTCTCTTGCTACGTAGGCCGTTGACGTTTTGATACAGACGCATTGCCAACTTCTGCTGATACACTATGCTATCCCTGCAAACCAGCTGAATACAGTGGTTACGTAGGGTCGCATAGACGATTCAAATCTCGGTGTTCGGAGAGAGTTTGTATATTTGCCAGGCTGAGTTTCCCACCGCAACACACTTGCGTCTCCTGCAGCGCTAGAACGATACCAGGTTAATCTAGTGGAAGATATTAATCGCTGACGCTTCCGCAACCATAAAATTAAACTGGCTAACGAATGGTTCGCAGGCACTACCTGGTACCTCGTCTGCCAGAGGTCCACTTGGATGTCTCACTTCGTCGAGCTAATATATCTTAGCGTATAATCGTTTCTGTTGCGCCGGCAATTTTCACGAGATATCCTGCATAGCATATTTATTCGAAGAGTTGGACTACATGATCGCTGCAGACAACGGGATGTAGATGATTTCCCTCTTGACCATCAGTTCTTCGTTGGTAAATATCCGATCCAGTATCGAAGGTTTATATTTTTCTCGAAATCAGGTTGCAGTGTTGATGTGGCAATACTGCGGGTAACCGGAGACAAAATCTTGTAGATCGGCTTTAAACTGTTCTCCGGGTGCTGCTTGGAATTCCACAGCTTAGATGTTAAAGTCGCCAGTAAGTTGTGTTCATCACACACTTTAGTGCCGAGGCCAGATATAAGTCCATCTCGAGTGTGGATGAAGGAGGGCGGTTCGCATGGCATTGGTTCAGCTTATGTGGACGATGACAGACTACTGTCACTGTGTGCCCCTCACGTCCTGACAATCACGAACACTCGGTTTGCAATGAATGCGTTTGATATAGCTACTTGGACGCACCCACGGAGTGGTCACGCTCACCTGCTCCACTATGTCATCGTACGACTGCGTGACACGCGTGAAATGCGCATGACACATGTATTCCGTGGAGCTGACAGTGGCACTGATCAAGTTAGTGCGGACCAAACGGTGAATATATTTCCATAAATTCATGTATAAAATCTACCGTAAAGCGCGTAAATTTAACATTTCCTCCCTCGGTATAGTGGAAAAACATATTGAGCTGGAAAAGGCAATGACTGCACGCCTGTGTAGAGTGGAATACATAGCCACAGTGGGTGACTGGTGGCGCCACTTTCACGACCAGGTGACAGCTGCTGCCGTGGGGACCACCGGGCGCGCAAACTGCAAACGTCACGAATGGTTTGATGAGAACAATAGGAAGATTGGCGCATTGGGGTCCGAGAAGAATGCAGTATTTGATACAAATACGACAGACACTCGAGAGTTGAGGAATAAGAGCACGTTTGTCTGTATTCGACAACGACTGACCCGAGAGTTCCGTATCACTAATAATGCATGGTGGACGGAAAAGGCGAAGCATTTGGAAAGCTATTCCGAACGCCGTGGACACATGGCATTATTTGACTCTTTGAATGCGGTTTATGGACTGCGGTTGGAGCCGCTAAAGACGCTGATAGACGGCGGCTCAGGCGCTACCTGCACACAAACTGCAGACATATTGCAGATCTAGCGAAATAACTGACTGCCTATTGAACAAGCATTTGGAGAATGACTTGCTCACATTGACACTTCTGAACCAGCATGATGGGATGTTGAGTCTTGCGTACGTGCCGACACTGGATGAGACGCAGAGAGCACTTGCTCGGGTGCGTAACTGCAAGTGTGCCGGTGCCCACGGGATCCGGCCTGAATTATTGAACCACGGCTGACCCGCGGTCTTTAAAGCACTGCACCAGTTGATGCAACGTTCGTGGATTGAGAAGGAGGTGTTTCCTGAGCTGAAGGATGCAATTGTGCTAACACTTTGAAAGGGCAAACGGAGCAAGCAACACTGCACTAGTTATAGTGGCATCAATTCGCTGCGTTGTGCGGACAAGGGAATGGCACGAATCCTGCTCAACCGCCTCATCAGTTGGGTTGTAGAACCGATGGTGGCGGAGGAGCAAGGTAGATTTCGTCGGGTGGCAGCACCGTTTGTATGGTGTTCGCGGCTCGTCAGTTGCAAGAGAAATATAGAGAACGACACCAGCCGTTTTACTTGTTGTTTGTTGATTTCACCAAAACGATGAACCGCCGTGCATTGTGGCTAGTGATGTGTAAGTTTGGTTGTACGTGTAAGTTAGTAACTAAGTGAGTGTATGCGCAGTGGTATGCGGGCGAAGGGGCAGCTGTTTGGAGAGACCTCAGATGAATTTGCAGTTGTCACTGGTGTGAAGCAAGGCTGTGTCTTAGCTCCTGCCCTTTTTAATATATATATTCATACCATGATGTCGTGTGTGTTTAATGCGGCTTGTGCTTAAGGGGTTCGCTTTAAGCGCCGTATTGATGGTGGTTTGCTGAACCATCGTCGTTTCTGTGTGAGAACCCTAGCCTTTTATACAACTATGCGTATGCGGCTGTTCGCTGACGACTGTGCTTTGTTTGCATAGAGCGCGGATGAGTTACAGCAAACGACTAGTGCGCTGACTTCGACAGCTGCCAAATTCAGCCTCAACAACAGCACAAGCAAAACTGTCTGTCTCTTTCAGCCTTCACCTTAGGTGCAATGTACAATGGTGCCGCGAAACAGCATTGGTGCTGATGTGTTCGAAACCATCTCCCCTTTCTGTTACCTTAGGAGTGTGGTTTCGACTGGCCAGCAATACACAGTGTGCTTCGTATCCGCGTTTCGAATGCAGCTTCTGCATTCAGGAATCTTGAGTGCAGAGTGTGGAACAACCATCAGCTTGCTGTTGGCACAAAACTGATGATATACAAATCCATGATGCTATGCGTTCTTCTATACGGCAAAGAAACGTTGACGAGGTACAGGCGAAATGTGCGATATCCCAATCGGTTTCATCCAAAGTGTTTGCGACGAATTCAGCGCATCAGTTGGTGCGACAGAGTTGCAGACATGGATGTGCTGCAACGAATTGCAATGTATGCTGGGGACTGCATACTATTGCTGATGCAGCTCAAGAGGTTCGGTCATGTGTGTCCTATGAATTTCTAGCGGATACCGAAGCAGCTATTACATGGTCATCTGTGTGTTGGGAAGCGGAATGCAGGCAAACCGAAGCTACGTTACCAGGACATGAACAAAGTGAGCCGGGCACGTTCTAAACTTGTTTGCAGGTCATGGGAATTAAAAGCGGTTTATCTGCCTGCATGGCACGATTTGATCACGAAGTTAGTGGTTGAGGTGCAGGAGAAAGCCTTGTGCATGCAGAATAGAAGCGGCAGGTAAGGAAACGACAAACACCGATGGGTTGTGCACCATCGACCGCGAGCGCATAGTGTTGTAGCACATGCAGACGGGAGTGCTTGCGTCAGGAAGGCCTAGTTAGCCATAAGCGAGGCCACTCGGGGCCAACAAATAAACGACGACGAGTGCTGCAGAGAACGCAGGCAGAACCGGCGCAGCGTTGGCAGGTAAGCTGCCTTAGATGTATTAACCTCGTGCGTACGTGCTGAATTTCTTCATTTCACATGGTGTTGGGCTGATTACTATAAAAGGCAATTTAATCGGTCGGAATGGTTAGATTTCTCGCCGGCCACTGATCGCTCCGCTAATTGGGCTGTCCCTTTGGATCCACCCTCTCGCTCAGAAGTCGAACGTGAGATCGGACTGTTGGACTCAAATAAAGCCGTGGGACCAGATGATCTTCCTCCAGCCATCTTCAAATTCGGGGGATCTGCTCTTATGGATGATTTCCACGAGTTACTAGTCAAACTGTGGGAGCAGGAAACTGTCCCAACCGATTGGAGCCACTCCGTCATAGTCCCAATTTTCAAAGGAGGCTCACGATCGGAATGCGGCAGCCGTAGAGGAAACAATCTGATCTCTAAATTGCTTGCCTCTGTCATCTTTCACAGACTGACTGGCACGCGTGAAAGTCAGATTCGTGTAGAGCAAGCTGGATTTCGTCGAGGTCGTGGCTGCATTGAGCACATCTTCACCTTGCGTCAGATGTTGGAGCACCGTCACATATATTTGCGGCCCACCCTTGTCGTGTTCCTCGATATCAAAGGTGCATTCGACTCGGTGGATAGACATGCACTTTGGGATTGTCTACTCAGCAGAGGTATGCCCGAGAAATAGGTGAATATTATCCGATCATTATATGCTCGTAGCTTGGGCAGAGTGAGGGCTTACGGCAAGTTGTCGTCGCCCTTCAATATCTCCAGCGGCCTGAGACAACAACGCCCGCTGTCAGCTTTCTTCTTCAACTTTGCTGTTGACTAAGTCATGGAAATCGCGTTCACATGATATGAGTTAGGAGGTGTGTAGCTACTCCCAGGAGAACGACTTCTTGACTTAGAGTATGCTGATGATATTGCCCTTGGAAAAATAAAGAGCAGATGCAACGAGAATTGCATCAAAATTGAAACAGCGGTACAACTATAGGGATATAGCATGACAATTAACTTAATATTTGGATGTCCCCTGAAAATAATATATTTCATCTCCTTTAGCATTTCATTGCAATCACGCAATTTAATGATAAGAATAGGATGTATCCACTAGTAACTTTAATTAGTACATCTAATTCGTATTTGTGAGCCGTAAAAATAAATTCATATGTTAAACCGTGAGTTTTGAAGTTCTAAACACAATAAAGTTTGAATCCGGAAAAATTCAATTCAATTCTGCTTTCTTTCATTTTATTTGGGGATCTACTTTTTTAAATTCCATTGTTTATAATTCACTGCAACTTGTACGCGCAACCATAATGGCTTCTACCATTACAATTTAGTTTGATTGTTGATTTTAATTACCGCTGTTACGCTTACACGAATACTATTTATACTGGGATGTATTTGACAGGTTTGCCGTCTCCAGGAAATAAATGCGGGAAATGTGCATACGCAGTTAACAATTGTCTAATATCCTGAGAGAGTCGTCTGCTTTCGTAACTAACTTGTTGATTTGTCATCTATACTCAGCTACCTCAACATATAATGTTGTATTCCATATTCAGATTATGAAAGCGAAATGATGACGGATCATGAATATGGCGCAAAATGATAGAGAGCGAATATGCTTTGAGATGCTTTTGACAGTATAAACTGAATTGCTCCGTTGATAAATCTTCCACGTTGGTGCAATTGGTAGTAATTCTGATTAGATTTACCTAATCGGGCAGCACGATGGTATTTACGAGGAAACCATTAAAATGGTGAGAATGAGTAGCTGATACACACGCGACAATTGAAATGTTTAAGTAAAAAGCTTAAGGACCAACGGGCTTTAATGTTGTTTTGGGGAATATTCCCAGAAGAAAAACAGAATACCAGGTTTGATGTATTTCCCCCTTAAATTCTGTCACAATTGTTTGCCGTCGAGTAGATAGAGTTTGACAGGTGAATGCTAAATGTGATTTTCTGGTGACTATGGGAGTTTCGTACATAGCTTATCGTATATGGCTTTTCAGTCAATGATTCTTGAATTAATGACATAAAATAACGCTCACCTCCATCAATGTGTTCCATCGAACTATCAGTGACAGTCGCGATTGGCACTGTACGCGTCCCGGTAGTTGTGGTGTCCTCAGTTATAACTAGATATAGAGGAATTAAAAGCCCCGCTGACGTAGTGGTTTTGAAATTAGCCTTTCGGTTATTAAAGATAAACACGGTTGTTTTGCCTTATCCTAACCAATGATAGATATGACAAGTTTCAGCGGTTGCTTACCATCAAGAATCTGAGATCTTCCTTAATCAGGAGATTTTCTAAGCTGTTGGTTACCATCATCAAAATTTGTCAGATAATTGTGTGTCTTAAAATAATGCCATTGATAATTTCGACCGGCATGACGTCTGAGACTGTAAAAATGCATATTGCGCTCCTTATGACCAACTAAGTTGAAACAAATGGTTGTAATCAACTCGTTAGCGAGTGACGTACTCCTATCCGAAATGCTTGTGAGGCAGAGAGTTTATGTTACAAAACGGAAGGATTTTCAATTCCATTTGCTCTCCGGAAAAGCAAATATATCTTGTCCATGAGGCGATTTTCGACTCCATGGTCATTACATTTGCAACAGCGGTAAAATATGGGAAATAGCATGCGTGCTTTAGATAGAGAAGCAACAATACGACGACTATGATAATCTTACATAAATAACAAATATACATGTTTAATCAACGGGGAAACTTAATTGTTCATCTGCTGGGGTAACCGTCCTGCTGAAAACAGACTCTGATTAAAAGTACTATGTAATTGCTTGAGTGGGTGCAATACCAGATGAACCGATGTTTATCTGAGGGCATGTTAGATGATTCATAGATAGGATCTCGAGTGAAAATGACGCCACATGTTTAGTAATTGGACAGAAATAGTTATATGCTATTCCATAAGTAATTTTACCAGTGCTAACAAGTGAAGAAAGCAGATAAATTACACTGCCAATTGGGGACTCGCAGAAGCCGGCCTTCCCCCTCCTTTTATTTCCAAGAAGAGTGGTTTGCTTCACCCGTAACGCCTATTCATTTACGTCGAGAAGAATATCAATCAGGCTCTGAGGATTATCATTTGTCGACTCAGGAGCGTGAAATATCAAAAGATTACAATGCGTGTTCTTTTTTTGTTTCGCTGCATTCTCGCGCGGCTTTTCGGTCGTTTGTGACTGCTCAGACATGCCAGTTTAGGCTCCATCAACGCGTAGACATCACTCTGGAGAGGTTACAGGTGGTGGGCAGGTAGGTTCTTTCGAACATGGAGGTGGCTGGGTTTCCGCTTGCTTGGATGAACCAACGGAGCTCCTACCTATGGAACGTTTCGTCCGTCTAGTATGCTCTCGCCTCTTCTCAGCTGCTTATGACTGCACGGTGACTTAGAATTTCTTGCAAACTATTTGCACAAAGCCTGGCCGTTTTTCACGCAGTAGTGTAAAAAGGTTTAAAGTGAAACCAAACGCGAAATGTGGAAATTAACACTACACAAGGGACATGTAATGTCATTGGCATTATGCCCAACTATATTGCAACATGTGCCACAGGAAATCAGCTTTGTCATTACTGATAGTTTAGCAGATGTGATTAGTCCAATTTGCTCTGCATCCGAAGTGCAGGCCGCACAGCTTTTAGGGAGACCCGGACTATTTGCGAAAAGAATATAAGCAACGATAAAGCTAGTTCTTTCTTGGCCAGTGTTGGACGGACCATTATGTGATCCGTCAAATACCCTGCAGATGTCCAACGTTCAGCCTTCCAACGATTGCTTGCTTCTTAATCTTGCGAACCGAGTTCAACTCAGTTAACCGTGCAACACTTTGCATTTTGTGGTGAAAGTCAACTATTTAAATTCGTCAGTACGTTCACTTCTAGATCTCGGCCGAGTGCATGTATTTGGACGGTGGGCCTCCATCCCCTTTGCTATCACCAGTGAAATGAGTTCAGGAAGACCATGTGTCAACTACCTTTTTACCTTTCATATGAACAAGTTGCATAGTTCGCTGAGCATTGGTAAACCAATCAACGTTGAGCTGCTTCCAGAAGAACCGAATTCGTGACCTAGATTATTTTTGGAAGAATCAGTCAACTTGGATAACCAGAAAACGGGATCGAAAACAACAATTGCACCGATGAGGTCCAACTGATTCTCTAAGGCTCTGGCTGCTGATGCAAATTTCTACCAAATATGGTGTCCACGTGAACTTAGCCCCTCTCTGAACAGTGGAGTCAATAATGATGCCGTTAGAGCGGTCCAAATATAGGTTTACGTGAATTGGACCGTTCACTAATTAGTGTTTGGGGGATGTCTGTTTTCAAAACATTTTGTCTCCGGAGCATTGTTTACGCACGAAATTTTAAAAATCATTAGAAATAACCACGTACATAAAAATACTCGTATCAGATGGACACTACCGATCAATACTCCATATACCTTTCCTGTGTCGGCTACGGTGTAGTGGAGACATGCTTCCGATTCCCCCCTATTCGCATACGCAAAATTGGGCTAGCAGCGAATATAATGTCACCAACGAATGCCGTAGGACCTAAGCATGAATGTGGCAACATCAAATTTCGCCGTGGTCCAGAACATTCGATTACAGAGCTGGGTGTAGAAGGATCAAGAACATGCCTAACTGGAAAATCTGTCAAGTATGGATAGAAATTAAAATCAGTTGTGGACATGTTAGATTCCACTTCAGTGATGAGGGTTTAACAGTGTATATCTATCTGTTTTTTAATTTAGGAACTTCGCAGCCAGTTTTCAGATCTGATAGTCGTCCACATGCCCGGAAAAGCACTAGACTGCAGTTTTAGCCTATTGGCATCGTCAGTAGTGCGCATTCATCGGATCCATCAGGATTCGAACCTATGGCCACTAGCAGCTTGAAACGCCAGTCATCAGTTTATGCCACTGGGTCACGGGGGACAGCTTCGGACCGTCATGATTTACAAGCTAACTGCGATATAGAGCGTCTTATCCTCTATATTTTGCCATATCGTATGTTACTATGTATAGTAGCCTTCCGTCAGCATAAAACATTGTGCTACTTGTGAAATAGACGTAAACAGCTATTCCTTTGCAAACAATATTTCGATATGAAAACACCAAGCAAATAATTTAGTAGGGCAAATTCGCTTCTGTTATTTCGCGTAATCTCGTCGTCTGTTTACCTACATTCCGCAAAATTACCGCTGTTCGTACAATATAGTAGCAATGCGCAATTTCGTTCTGAAAAAGTAACATGGTCAATAATCTCACCAAGCTAAAGCGGATTTTGAAAGTTCGTGCACCTAATTCTGCTTTTAACTCCGGCTTATTGTCTTATAAGTGTGTTCTTTGTGAATTGTGCACCAAAATATTTCCTTTGGTGTATTTTTCAACCTGTGCGAATTTGGTGGATATTCTCTGGCTGTTTTTGAAAAGCTCAATGATTGTCTTAACTGCTGTCTGCGTTCGCCACCTTCGATTTTTGGTGGCCTGGTCTAGGAGTGCAGATGCCTTCCCTTTATACCGACGCGTATCCAATTCAACTCCATCCACCGCTCACTTCATCTTTACAACTTCAACGTTCGTTTGACTGATGCATACCACCACAGAAGTTGGAAAAATCATCAGTCATCCCACTTCCTCAAGTAACGACACCAGGTTGAATGGCAAACATCGAGTAAGTTCGAATCCAAAAGAACTCCAAGCTAAGGTTGTTTTCGGGTCTTGAGAATATAAGCGATTAGTCAAAAAGACTTTGCATGCTTGCTTTGTTCACAGTGGTACTATCTGAAGTGTGCTAGCTTATCCCAACAGCAAGTGCGATATAAATACCTCCCAAAATATCCTTTGGTTCCGTACTACCTGTTCGACCGCCCAAATTGTTAAGTGTATGCTTGTCCTAATCCAGAAATGCAAACGGTTGGTAGCAGAAGCCGAGCAGCGGATGAGTACTAAATACATCTCATTGTAAGAAAGGCTTAAGCACGTCGACCTAGGGAGATTTATCCCAAATAATGGTGCACCATTGTTTTCTCCGGAAACGCGATCGGCCAGGTCCCAACCGCCGTTTTCTTCCCCCTTTTGGCAGAACTCGAAGCGAAAACTGACCGTTGCTACGACATGCAAACAATCCCCATGGGAACTAAATGCAGGCACCAAGTGCAACGCGTGACTAATCAAAACCCACCAGTCTTGCTGACAGCTGTATGTAAAAAGGATCAAGCAGCCGTAAAACGACCATCACATTTGAAGCCCAGGGGAATATCGTAGAGAGAAGGTCCCTTAGATTATCAGTCCCATATGCCGCCATTGCAGCAAAGTTCACCCGAGAAGCAACTCTTTCATTCACTTTTGTTGAAGACACTACTAAAAAGAACACAGGGAAAAACAGTAAGCAAGCATCACTTATTATTAAGCCAGAAAAAACGATACCCTAGCATAACAACGCAAGGAAAAATGGATCTAACAATTGTGCCCTGACTGTTGCGCGCTCGAACGTACCTGAAGCAGCAGCTATCATATTGATAGGTGACTTGTCCGAAGATATAAACCAATGAGAGTCACTTTGCTTTCTTATGAAAGTACAAGCTAAACCCACAAATTATTATGAATTACTCGTCACCCGTACTCTACACACTTTGGCAAGCTTAAACTTATTAGAGCAACCGTAGCACTTTCAACCGATATGGAAAGCTCTCTGCTGTCCGCAAAACGCGCTGCTACATGGATCTTGTGGAATACGTATCAATCCTGATATTTCGTGAAACGTGCGACAGTGAAAAAGCATTTTCGAAAAAAGACACAACAAGCTTTTTCGTCTAAACAACTTCTTCATACATGGTGTCACATAGCTACCATCACACAATAGTCAAGAGTCCAGAAATCGCGATGTTGGACAACGGCGATTCATTCGTGAAACAACGTCCTTGGATAATGTTGTGGCGCGAGCGGTCACCAAATTATAGAGGATGCGGTTCGAGAATCTTAAAACTCGTGGTTTAGTTTGAGTAATCCGCGACGAATGTGTTACATATTTTTCGCGAAAATCGAAAAAGCTTTTCATTGGTAATTTTCTTAGGAACTGCAGGTGCTTTGCAAAGTCCATTTAGGGAAGTATCTAAAAAAGCGGACATACCGGCTACGGTTGCTCCTTTAACGGATGTTGACGTAGGTACAGAGAAGGCTTTGAAAGCTCCTTGGCTAGAAAAATATACGGAAATAGTAGCAGTATCTCCTAAAACCGATAACGGCTGACTTCACATCAGTCGGCACTGCCACACATCTAAATTTATGACCCCCTGTGGTCTACCAGAGGCGGATAAATTAGCCTATTTGTAGACGAGAGCTCAAGACCTCTGCACTAAACTGGCCGAACTGAAAGATCGCTATGTTTTCCCGAAACATGATACCTTCAGCATCACGGAGACGTGGTTACACACCGAAAAGACAGAGGATGAAATTTTGCTACGTGGTATGTTATGGTTTCGGAACGACAGACAGACAAGAGGACCAGGCTTAATTTTGTATTACCGAAGCGACTAACATTGTGTGGTCACGGAGGTTTCAGATTCGCTGATTCCTGATTCCTTCTAGTGTTACCTGCACTTGAAATGCAACGACACCTGCCTGTTAGCCTTGGTGTACATTTTCCCCAACTCTATATCTGAAACGGACTACCAAACTGCGACTAGTCTACGGCGAACATTAGAAGAATTATACACTCATTTCATAACCACGGGTGATGTCAAGGTGCATTATTTAGCAACTCCTGTCGCTTGCGGAGAACAATTTAAAGCCGATCTGAAAGATCTTGTAATCAGGGTTCCGCTTTATAACTATGTCACATCTTCCGATCAGTTCAGAACAGGTAATAGGCCATTTGTGATTGGGCTTGCGCTTACCAAAAAGAACATATGATTGATGAGTTTGTTGGGTGCTGCCAGTTTGATCGCAGTGATTAAGCAGTTAATAGTTTTAACTTCCTCTTCTATGTAGAACACCATGTTGCGTACCATCACATGCTACGATCGATTAGCCTACATCTTCAGTGTCATAACCAGGTCTTTCTTCCCCGAAGACTCCCCGGATTTTACCATGCTCGAGTTCCTAAACAAATTCAGTCGGCTGGTTACGGATGCTACAGAGGCATAATAATGCAAGCGGTCCCAAACAGTTACTTACGTAAGGAGCGTAACTCAAAAATTGCAGGCAGTACGCAACGCAGCGTGGCGAGGCTATAGATCATCCCCAAAACCAGGAAGCTGGGACAACTACTTAGCCCAAAATATCCAATGCAATCAAATGCTCAAAAGCACAAATCCGCGCCTCAGCAGAACATGGCAAAAACAAACAGCGTCAATCACAAATTGCTGTTTAAAGACATCAGTGGTCTACGAAACGTTAAGCAATGTGTTCCACCACTCACGACGGCTGATGGCCCAACAAGAACATTTGCCAATGTAGGGAACGTGCAGCGGATGCAATATGCCCCACCTCCCAGAGGTTATTATAATCAGAAGATCCGCTACCATTTATCGCCACTTCGCCGGGACTAACGTCGTCTTTATCACTAAAGCTGTGTTGCAGAAGCTCTCTACTATACACAAGCACAAATCCTCAAGTGTCGATATATTCGCCCAAAGGCACTGAGAGCACCAGCAAGTCAAGTGACGAAGCGCCTGGTTCAGTTCTACCAGCAATGATTAGACCAGAGCCAAGTTCCTATCATGTGAAAACTTGAAAAAGTACCATCCATTCACGAAGGTGGAAGCAGAACTGAGGCTCTAAACTATCGCCCAGTTTCCCTTCTCCATATACGGTCCAAGGTGATGAAATCCACCATAGACGATGGGCAGTGGGTTATTTCAAATGATCTGATATTCTTATTTCCGTGCAGCACGGCTTCCATCCAAATCAATTGTGAACATAAATTTTATTAATATCACGGTGTAGCTGGACACAGCTTGCTGAGGCTGACGAGTATGTTGATGTGATCTGTCGGGATCTCTCGGAAGCTTCCAACCATTTAGATCCGCGGATACTCATTTCCAAGCTACAGCGTTACGGCATCGGTGACCTTCTTCTAAGCTGCTTCACCAACTATCTCCTTTAGCGGCAACAGGAGATAAGTGTCCAGAGCTCCATCTATGACCCCATACAAGTTGATTGTGGTGTGCCTCAAGGCTCGCTGCTAGGTCCCTGATCGTTTTTGGTATTTATCAATGACCTCACACAGGCACTTATATATGACTTCTTGCTGTTTGTCGATGACGGCCAGGTTTGGCTTAACGTCCAGCGGAATGACGACCAGCAACTGCTACAGAGTGATATATATAAGGAAGGTCAGTGGTCCATACAAAATCCACTGCCATTCAATGGGAGTATTGCAAGGCGCTCTCCAGATGACATTGGAGCAACCTCTGTTAAAGCCTCGGAACACATGTGCTGCAGTGTACTGTCACCGAACCTGCGTTGGGCGTACTTGTTCACGATGATCTGGGTTGTTCCAGGCAATTCACAAATGTCTGCAAAATTGGTAACCAACCTGTGGGTTTGTTACGACCGACGTTCATACAAAGAGGTCGCTCTATTTAAAGGCAGATTCTTAGTTCGTAGGAACGCCCTTACGTTGAATATGCAATTCGAGCCTGCCAAACGTGGATAAAACACGACCTTAGTGCTTTTGTGCATCTCCAACATCCAGCATCAAAATACGTCACTTGAATGCACCATCTTCCATCCGAGGTCAGGCTAAAAGCATTGAGCAACAACAGCGTGTGTTACCGCCCCTTACGTGTTGGCTTGATAAGGGTAATAATTATTCTGCGCGAACCACATCATGTGTGCCGCTCTTTAATTCACATCATCAATAATACCAACATGAGAAGTCAATCACGAAAACTGGCAGAACAGTACAGCCGCCTGGATTGCCGCAGGAATTTCCTTTCATTCCGCCTGTGTCACCCGTGGAATGCTCTTGCAGAATCAGTCATTTCGACATCATCAATATTCATGTTTAAGGGACGTTCGGATGGCCCAATTATTCACTTACACATTAGTACCTGGGACTAAATCTTCATCCCGCGCCTGGAATATAATTAGCTTTATTTCCGTTAGGATTGTGTTGTGTAACTACACGGATCGCAGGATCACAGCAAAACAAACGAGCAGTTTCGCTCTTGAATGTAACTAACCCAAGGTTAATTTTTTTAATTTTCGATATTCCTAGAATACCACTCAATGGGATATGTAAAGCATTACTTCTTAACGCGTAAACATTGATTGTTCATTTATCATGTTCAGTGTGCATGCGTAAATTTGGCTTTAGCCGCCGGATGGCTGAAGCTTCCACAAAATGAAGCACTCGGGCATTGCTCTGCATGTTAATTAAATTAAAAGGAATCAGGATGATTTTGGCACGCATTGTACTCCAAGATATGCTTTGTGATGGAGCTGGCTAGTAACTTGGGGCAGATAGCGATCATGTTTCGTGGAAGGTGCTCTGTAAGCCTAGTAGACGGACTCCTAGTCTTTGGGCCCAAATATTGCTACCAAAAACAGTGCAAGTAATAAATACAAGGTGCGGTGACATGAGGCATTGGTGTGTCTATATTACACTTAAATATAAGTTCCTAACTTGGTACTGTAACACCATTTCGGCAACGTAAAGAGCTTTCAAGTATAGCTTGCGCTGTAAAACGAAGTAAATCAAAGTGCTAGAAGATTCTGGCAACACCGCCGCCATTCATTAAATATATCTCATTGCGCGGCCGAACAGGTGTTATAGCACCTGGACAAGACACCGTCATGTTACCGCAACTTGTGTGTTCTCTACCACTTTATTTAGGTGGAAATACTTCGAATGAACCGTAATGAAGCTGTCCACTAATCCTTTCGAGCATAGTTCGTAAAAGTTGGTTGCTAACTGGGCCAAGCTACCGGTCAGCGTCATTGTGAAACGCAACCTGGACTGTACTATGTGCCAGGTTCCTCGCGAATTGTTTGAACCAATAAGCCCGCAGAGCAATGCTCGCTTGTCACAGTTTGCCGAAACTGCAACAATTCGACGGCTAAAGCCCAAAACATGCAAGCAGACTGACTTTACTACCAGTCTCGCCCTAAATCTCTGACGATATTGATGGTTTTCTTTGGAAATGAATGACATTAAACATTACTGCCTTTTGGCTTAGACGCGATATTATCACAGTATGTACGAAGAAAGCTGCCACATAAGTAGCAATATCTGTATTTAGTAAATCTTCTTAAAATAGCTTCTCGTCTAGCTTTGTTAATTTTGTGAATATAAACTATGTCATGATAGTATCGGAACGTTCTATCTATTCTGGTTCACGTAGAGAGGCACAGAAGAAACAAAGTTGAATTGCCCACTTTTATCTGTTTTATATACGCTTTTTCATATATGCAAACCTCTCAGTGCTCATGTCATTAAGGAACTCATTTGGAAGAAGGTTATGACCTGCTGATTTTGCTTCTTGGTTCATCGTCTCTTTTGAACATTTTGGCTAAATCCACCAAAATGCACTCGGGTGCACATGGAAGACAAATGTTTTAAACCAACCTAGCTTATATCTCTAATCTTCCTATTACTTTTTTATGAAATGTTACTCTGAATGGACGTGTGAAGTGTGCTAGTAGAGAGAAAAACCTGTGCATTTTTCATCAATTATTTTCCCTTATCGCTACTGTGCACATCGTAGTGTGATAATGACCACATAGGTAGACACATGTTCACAGTCGTAACTCTTCCCTTATAATTGCAAAACTTCCCAGTACTTGCGCGCCTAATTTCATCATTTTCTCTATTGATATATCTACAATCAAACTGCACAACCTTAGGGCGTGATGAAAACCAATCATGGAGATGTTTGCCTCGAAATCCCTATAAAGATAAAGAAAAATTATTATAGCTTTTCCTACTAAGTTTTAACTTAACTTTCATTGCTTATTTATCAATGAACGAACTATAGACAACTTCGGTTTTTCGATCACTCCTTCCGCATAATTTACCGAGGATGATAGCGCTGATCGCAGTGAACGGAACATGAACGTTTAAAACTTCCACAGTATTCTGTCGTCCTTATTAAAAAAGCAACCTATATTATGAATGAATCTAAACTTATACCCGTAATGCCATCCTTTTGTATCTGTGCGCTATGCCAAGCAATATCTGCATTTGTACATATTTATTTAAATAATGGCATAACAAGAAAATTATATAATACCTTGCATCCTACTCTACTTGGGTTTAGTTTTACACAATTTCAAGATAGCCATTTATTTTTATTGCTTAATATCAGTTGTACATAACATACTTGTGGTTGCTAATCAAACCCCGCTCTATTAGGCTGAACTACTACAAAAGTCTTACGATTGTTGAATACTCCATCTCTGTGTCCACGGTGGGAAACTTGGGGTTAGAAATTCCGTTCGCTTCACTTAGGGCTGCCACAGACCAGCTTATGACGAGCAGTTTGGAAGGCAGTTTACAGAAGTGCTCCGAAACTTAGGCATGGGAAATTATGGATATGTCTTTACTAATGACTAAAGCATGCCATTGCTGGCGTTGATGTTAAACTGATGAGATATACAACTAGAATGTTTTCAGCAGGACGGCAGAGAAGGAAAAAAGTGATGACCCACTGTTTGCCTGAATGAACGCATTTCAACTCCTCACCTATTCCTGGACATCACTTATTGTTTTCGTGCCAAAAGGATAACAGCCGATTGTTGTATGTGGACTGCAGACTTCTTAACCAACCTACCCGAGAGGAAGTATTTAGCCTCCCAAAGCAACGCGCCGTTCTACAAATTTGGTGGCCCAACTTGTTTTATCACGTTTGACATTGCTTCTGGCCACTTTCGGGTAGATAATTTAAGAAACAATGGGTAAAATCTGCCCTCATACTTAAGTATGGCCTGTAAGCTATCTACATATTAAGTTTTATGCTATCCATGGTCACTTCGTTACTTTTGCACATTAGGTGGAATGTATTAAATAAAAGGATCCTGCATAAAGACATCCCATCCTCAGCTGTGTTATCTTAAACGGAAAAATAAGGGGCGAGCGATTGAATACCTGGCCTAGCTGCAGAAACATCTGTTCTCATTCGGCCTCAAGTTCACACTATCTGAGTGTCAATTATTGTGAAAAGAATCGGTCGAACTAAGATCTATAATTTTCTAGTTGGACTTTCGAATGAACCCAATAATCTTGAGCATCTGATATATTCTAGAATCCCTTCAATCCATGAAGTGTTATGTAGGTTAACCGGATTAGATACATATTATTGGTGAATTATCACATATTTCCGCGATCGCCGATCATCTAAACGCAGTAATGCAACGGGCATGAGCTTAAGGATGGGCATATGTTTCCAGGAAATATTCAGCTGGCTCCTTGAGTCTCCTTGCGCAGACACCGTGCTAGTGTGCCCTGACCTACACCATCGGATGGAGAACCCACATTGGACGCGGAAGTGAGTGAGAACGTGATTTGAGCCGCTTTTCACTGCAAGAATCCGAATGAATGAGAAACATTTGTAGCTTGGTGGAGCTAGAGCCTCCATTTGGAGAGAAAGGGATTACTGATCTAATGAAAGCTAAATGCTTACAGTAGTATAGTTTATAAACCAGACAAGGCAAAGGCTGTTTGCAAGAGATTTATGGAACGAGTTGATTAATTGTCCCTTCGATGGTCACCTGGCGTAATGGATGCTAAATAACGATTAGACCACTTATTGCATCAGTTGCAGTAGGATGACTTCATATGAAGCCATTAGCCGCTTAGAATAACAATAACATTTATTTCCAGTGGTTCCTACACCACATAGTATGGCGCACTATTCTTACCTGTAGGGATTTAGATAAATCGCAAGTGTACAACTTTGATTCGTCATACAGTAATCGTACAATATCATACTGCTGCCAGCACCAGCTTGGTGAACATAAAAGAAATATTCATATAGAAGTTTATATTACATAAGGCATATTCTTTATAAACTATGACCTGCTGGACCACTGCATTTATCTAATTATGCTTCAGGGATACAACACTAACGACTTCATACTGAAGTGGATTAGAAGCTTGATTTTGTAAAAGCATATTGAACAGACGGTGTGTGAATCCCTGTCATATCCCATCCAAGTTGATTTCAATGCTAGCAACGTTACTAAAGTTAATCAAAATAGTATCAAAACATCCAGCTCCTACCGAATGTTTCTGATCGCTTTTACGTTTTCCTCCCCCATCCCCAAATTCTCTCTATATACGTAAAATCGTATGTAACATAAGAGCTCCAAACATGGAAAACATAACAAAACCGAAGTCTCAATGTCCACAGTAAAATACCCTTAAGAGCTGATCCATTTGCTTAACACCCAACAAATAATTACGTCAAGAGATTTTGTTGCATGCACTGACCGTTGGATTGGTGACCTTATCTTTTACTTACAGATATTAATCATCTATTATACCGCGTGCTGTCAGTTGTTTGCTTCCAGCAGTAACATCAACCTGATGTGCCAGCATCAAAGACTGGATGAAAAATGCAGCTGCTTGCATTAGTAACATTTTGGTCGCCGTATGCTTTGACCCACCTAGTTTCTTCTAAGAGTATCAGTTGTTTCAACCAGTATGTAAGCTGCGTTTAAAGTTAAAAGTGTTGTGGCGGCATCACATCATAATATATAGCAAAAATGAAGCATACAAATGCCAAGCAAACAAAACATACAAATCCCCATATTTCTATGCTGGAAAAACCAATTTCGCAAAACTTATAAGATGCAAAGAGCCAAGGGCGAGCGATCAGATAAACGAACATTTGACCAGAAAGTTTAATGATATTTGAGGTCCACAAATATAGTTGTTTTTGTTTTCTTTCTGGAGCACATATAATCTATCATTCGGATTTTCAAGTCGTATATCTTTTGTATCCATATTTAGCCATCGATCTTTACGTATTAATTAATGAATGTTCATAGATCCACGGAAACAAACTAGCATGGTAAGATCAATTTCGTGTTAACTGAAATAATCGTTGGCTTGATTTATAAGTTAGATTGGTAGAACACATAAATATATACTTTGAGGAGGATGATAGATGTTTACGGTCCAAATAGATTAACATATTTGATTGGAAAAGTGACAGGTGAAAACGACGCTAAGAAATTAGTAAACGGTCTACGCGCAATACACCTCCTAACTGCTGTTCAGCGAGAGCAATGCAGATGAATTTAAAGATACTTACTCTCTGTAAAATTTCCTTCAATATATGCCAACCGTACCGAACTAACTGTCTGTGTGTAAACAATGGTCATCGTATTAATATTGGAGATAATTGCATTTCGAGGAATTGTCCAGTGCTGGCGATGCTCCAACAGTATAGTGCCCCCGCAGGTGATTCCATCTAAAATTCGTAACTGACATCCTTCGGAATGCATCTGTCGAGAAAAGATGGTGAGTATCCACAAGAGATCTCGCAAATAAGTTGATTTAACTTAGTTAAGCTAAATCAGTTCGATTGTCTGAACACAGAATTATATGCAACTTCAGAAATGTTGTACCAACAACGCGCTATAATTTATTTGTTCAGATAATAATATGTTTAATAACTTTTGCTTTAATATTTTGCTTTTGCACAATGTTTGCGATTACAGTTTTGCGCAATTTTAATAAATTTTAATGTTTTGCTTTAGGTATAATGTTTCTTTTATGTTGTGTTGGTGTTATCGCCACAATACATCTCAAAACTTCTGAATGATAGGTAATCTATTCCTATCACCGAACTATATGCAACATGATCTAAATGTTTGATTCAGGCCCAGAAACACACAGGTACACAATTAACATCTTCGGCATTTCATTGGCTTAGAACTGAGCATGCAACAGTGCTTTTGTGTTAAATTGGTAAGACTGAGATGTTGGTTGACAGATCTCGCTCATAGCTAACAGAAAAATAACATAAACTTCTAATGTAAAACACCGTACCACTTAGCTACTAGTTTCTTTGCCTACCTACGATTCGCACAGCGTTAATTCATCCTTATTACTTCACAAGATTTTGCACATTTATTTGCCAGTACTACAAGTGACGCACCATTAACAAAACCGCTGGCACAGAGACAATTTCATCTGACCTTGTTCAAGGTTTACTTGATTAATACTACTCTGCAATTCACGTTAGAACAAAATGAGTTAGGTATCCAGTATTCTAAGTGAGTGGATTACAAGTATGCAAACCAAATGTTTCTATCACCTAGGGTTATATTTTTAACTATTCATTTCATTTAAGCATTGTATTTCATGTATGGAACGCTCAGCTGTGATTGGTCAATTGCTTCATGAAATCTTGGAAACGAATTCATCTTGACCATTTTGTCCACCTTATACTGAAATTGGATTGAACGTCGTCTTTCCTTACTTCATACCTTGGACAAAGCCCAAAAATACTATTGTCAAAGACCAAAAGCATTTTTGTTACGTTTGTGAACATTTAACTGCGAACGCACACTTCAGCCCCGTAGATCCAATAGTAAATATTGCCTACCACTTTTATTTGTATGTAACTGGGATATCAGGATAAGAAATGCTCGCTACGTATTGTTTGGGTTTTGTTTAATCTTAATCGGACTCAGTGACTACAGGGAAAAGGAGAGATGTCCTTTGCAATCCCAATGGCGTGAATAGAGCAGTAAGCTTACAAGTTAAGCTCCTACTTCTGCCTAACCAGTGTCAATGAAATCTCTAACCGAAACAAGGAAAATATTCATTACACTGATCGATAATTAGCTATCCGTCATTTTTCAGGTGATTACATTCTACCCATTCCATTAACTCCAGTGAAAATGTGCACAATGAAAGCTGAGTAACTAGGTAAGTTATATGGGCTTGCCCAGATGAAAAGCCGAGACTCTGGCATCTCGGTTGCGGTAGTGGCACATACCTGATGTAGACGCTAAGGTTACTGTTACAGAAAGTCCTGTTGTATTTTCCGTTTTTTACGACATTTATTACCGTTTTGAGGTGGAAAGTCTGATAAAGAAGCTCTGTCTGAAGCAAAGCATTGATGAACGACGTTTGTTTCTTTTTCGTCCAAGAGTAGCCTTAATGATTTTCTGCTTCACAATGGAGATGTGTACCTAACTGTGTCTCAGTTACATTCCACCAATATATAGGAGACTAAGGAAAGTATGCAACAGATATTGCCGCCCGGAAACTTGATAAGTACAGTTTGAACCTCTGTGCTGACTACGAATTTATTGGTCTCCTAATTGGTATGCAAGGAGGATTGGCAAAATATTGCTGTTTCTTGAGATTGGGTGATATTAGAGCAACTCCGCAGCGCTACACAACAGAAAATTTGCCAGCGAGGATGAAATATGCTGCATAGAAATTGAGAGTAAATCATATGCCACTTGTGCAACCACCCATGGACATCAAGCTTGGTTTGATTCAAAACTTTGTCGAAACTCTCGAGCGAGATCATTTGCATTTAAGTTCGTGAAATAATTTTTTCCGGTCATTGTTGTTAACCTTAAATAACTGATACTTATTGGGCCTGATATTTGCGGGATAATCTCAGATATGTCTCGTGAATGCCACATGACTTCATCTGAGGTTGAAGTGTGATGATCGATCAAGGCATTGTGTGCAGAACTCTTTAGATGTTCAAAGGCAGGGAACTACAAAGACACCACAGAATAGCTCAATGTGGACTATCGGGCTTTTGGTGCCCGAATGTCACACAAGATGCACTTTGTGCATAATCAGCCTCAATTATCGATGCACATGGTAAACATTTGCACCAAAGCATTACAGTCATAGGGCAACGATACAGAGACAATAAAAGCTTTCGTTTCTGCAGCGTGAGCGCGCTGGATCATACTAGCAACGTTCACAGAAAAGTCAAGATTTCACAGCGCTGAGCTGCAGTCATCAGATAGCAATTATGATTTAAATATGTTTGTCACATAAATGCATTCTGTACATGTTATGCTTCTGTACATTTGCGTATACTTCGTATAACGCAGCTTTGAGATTAATGATAATAATAATGTTTTAAAAAAATGTAGCTTTTTTGTTAAGTAACATAGGAATGTATTTATACCATTAGTGAAATGTATTATATAAGTAGAGACATTGTCATTCCTGTTCTAGAAAAGAAATTGCTTTTGATTGCGCAGCCTATTCGGTGTAACCAGTGCGATCTAATTATGCATACGAACCATTAACCCATGCGCCACAGATGTTCCTTGGCCGGAAAACTAATGAATAACAAGCCTAATATTAAACATACTTTGGACACGCTGACAATATAGATAATTCTGTGATCATCTGGTCAAACTGAGCCAATTCCTATTATGAAACAAACGCGAAATTAACAATTAACCAATAGAACAGCATACGCACAACCCTGGTGGTTCTGTTATTTTCGTTCTGGTAGTCGTATGGTTAGCTCTGCACAAACCATTCAAACGTAGTGCGAAAGGCTGGCTGTTTCTGCAGCCGAGCAAAAACTACTTGTCGCAGTAGAGGAGTGAAAGTACGGAACGTGAATTAAAATGCAGTGTATCACTTATCCCGAATCATAAACTTGCTAAGAAATACTCCTGCAAAATTTCAGACAATCCGGGCGAAATGCGAACATCATTAGGAACAGACAGCAATGACGGCAGGTAATTTGAACGGTCTCATATATCTTATGAAACGTTACATGACGATAGGAGTAATATAGATATTGGACGAACAACTCCGCTATTCGATAGGTAACAAAGCTTTTTAAATTAGGATGGGACAAAGGGCAGTGTTGCACATAAACGGTTTCACCTATTTACGCAAAATTTCCCCTACGACAATTCCCCACTCAAAAGTACAGCAGAACAAGGTATCAAGACACAATCGAGAGGCGATGAAGGTGGTGTGTCCAAACCTATCGGTAACAAATAGTAACTTTTTACCTAGAAGACAATCTTAGGAGCTAAACTTTTGATTTGTGATTAGCTGCTCACGAGCGCTGACAGTCCTTTCAATTGGTCTTACACAAATTTCGCGAAATCTAACATATACATAACTAGCAGAATATCGATTAATGCCAGAAATATGTATCTACCCGTGAAACCTGGATGTTGTTCTTTTATCAAACCTCATTAGAGAGACATTTTCTATGTGCGTGTTCTTGTATTTGTCTGAGCAATCCATGGGCAGAAACACAGAAGCGAAAATGTGTCCTGATATCACCGCTTCCAAGTGTGATGAAGAAAATAATACCGTTTCGTGGTTACCAGGTTTGAAGCGTGCTGAAAACGTGAAAGTCAAGATTTTGAAACTGAAGCATGGAAGCGCAGCATAGAGCACTGTGATTCATGCGACGTCACCCGTCTAGTTAACTCCACAAACTACCCCAGTAGCCGTCTAAACTTTTGAGATTTGGCTAAACCCTAGGCAGTATCAATAGCAATCCAGCGATAGTCCACAAGAAGTACACCTAAAATCATTCCTTCAAGTGGTACAGACATTAAATAACGTTAAGCCAGACGGGGTTGTTTCTACCTCAGATCAGCCAAATATGCATACAAGGGTACTCAATTTGCGCCGGTCAAACGCAGTGAACCGAGCACTTAATACGTAAAGAAATAAAGTTCTATCATAGGAACACTCAAGGACTCTGTCCTGAGCTTCTGAAACTGTGACACTGGCATCAATCAAGTTATTTTTTAGTCATGACAATGAATGTAACTTGATTATCAAACAGAATATTAAATGCAGAAATTAAACGCACTTATTCGGAATGATCGGCCATCTCCCGGTCTCATACCGAGATTATCTGAAGGGTGAGGCCCAAGCATGCTTTCTCTTTGCTTCCCGTCACAGTATTTTGGTAACTGCAGCTAGTAGATCGAGATGTTTGAACGCAGAAGAAGACAAGTCTACAATCTCCCGAACTTCTCCGCAAACAGCGTGGACTCCTTGTACAATATTGCCTAATATGCCATTAAGAAAATATCCCCACACTATATTATAATGGGCACCAACCAAATATTTCCAATAGCATCAGTTTCCCTCAGTGGCTCATCAGCCAAATCAAGGCTTGTTGAGTTTATGCCCAGGGCAGTTTTGTGTACTTATTTTCATCGATCCACCAGACACCGCGGTTCAACAATGACATAATTATTGTACTTAATCCTGACAACTAAAGAGTTGGTTTATTCAGTCACATACCACCATCCACTTGGTAGTAGCGACCATCCAGTCCAAAAGTATGACCATGTGAGTTATGCTAGTATTGTTTAACATGAAGGGAAAACACAACAAAATAGTGTTGGTGATGTTAATCTTCATATCCTACCAACAAGCGTTGACTGTGACTTGCAGTCACGTAGATTGGCGAAAAGCGTATGAAAAGAAAAGTAAAGTAAACGTTCCTGTCCTATAGAACTCCGCAAAGTTGTAAACAGCCAACATTCGAATCAGTAGGTTATTGCCTAAATAGTCAATAGAAAAGGAGAATTGGAGACAAATTCTGTCAAGCCCATGAGAAACCACGTGACAAATAACAAAAGCAACGAAAAAATAATTCACTTTACTTATTAGAGCCGATAAGTGCTAATAGCAAGAGAAAGTTGCTCAAATTTGCCAATAAAACCAAACTGTTTTGCGGTGTTGTGAATGTCGAGAGAAGCTTTATGTCTGAAAGATCAGGCTCAAGACAGCTACCTGTATAAGTATTATGGCTGTGAATACAGCTACAGCACTATTCTACATTTTGGATTGGTTGTTACAGAAGCCCTGTAACATTCGTCTTTCCATCTTCTAACAAATATCGTCGGCCTATCAAATGCCTTTTTATCTATATAGCTGACTTAAGCAAATACTGCCTTGAGAATCGAAAAGGTTGCCCAAATTTTTGCCGACTCCCTACCCTCACCATAACATTAAATTGCTGCAAACCCAGCTTTCGCTTACCTAGCACATTTATCTCTCTTGTAACTGAATTTGCCTGGAGTAAATTGCGGATAAGAATCCCTTCTTACTACTTATAACTTTTAATTTTCTGTTTTATTCTCATTAGCTACAACCTGTGTGGAAACATGCAATCATCCCTACGATAGAGCAAGAGAGAATGGGATTATATCTCGCCAAATACCGACGTTTTACTCTCCTCCGTTTTCTAATAAAGCTGTTGAGGTCAATAATAGGGGGTGAATTGGCGCAATATTTTAAGTCTGCGAATACTCTAATGTTTACACAGATTCGGAGGCAAGCAATCTCACGTCACAAATACAACTGTGGCTCGAGACACATTGATGCACTTGGCTGAAGACGGAGTTATATAAATGTGATTTACTTAGACATTTCTGTCTTTCTACAGCGTCAATGATTTAGTTTTCTTTCGGTAGCTTATTGTGTAAGCTATCAACTGTTGCCTGCCCAGCTTGTTTTAAGTGTGGCTATAAGGCATGTCGCAGTAAAAACAGATGACACTCATTTCGAAACCCTGTGGGTTTCCAGTGCTCTAACACAAGGATCCGTCTTCGGCACGGTAATATTTTTAGTCTACCTAATAATCTCCTTAAACATTTCATCTTCAATGCACCGTGGGTTCGAGGCATGCTGTCTCCACCTGATGAGATGAAATTACATCGAAACGCGTCGTGGTTGTGCAGTGTTTTCGGGTGGGCAACACCCAATTTCCATCTACTTTGTATACGGTCCCAGTGATCGCAGTGACTAAGGTTCATTTCAATGTGAATCACAGTCCATTACATTGAGATTGCGCGTCGCAATCCAATCACACAACGTGTAGTTCAAACTTGACCATCCAATTAGTCATTTACCGTTGTGCTAAAAGCGTTGCCCACCGTGACCCGGTAGCCAAAAGGGTAGAGGTTTCGGCTACTATTCCAATGGTCGCGGGATCGAGGGCTGCTGTCTCCACCTAATGAGATGAAATTACATCGAAACGCGTCGTGGTTGTGCAGTGTTTTCAGGAGGGCAACACCTATTTTCTATCTTCAATGCAAATATTTGCATCTGAGGCAGACTTATGGAGAGAAAACTACTCAGAATACAAATTACTTATCGCTAGAATGATTCGGACCGGGTTAAGAAGTGAGCAGAAAAGCACAAACCATGAACAACTTCCGAAAAGTTCCAAATACTGACTGTGTGCCGCATCTTCATCAACACATCTACTGAGAAACACGTCATGAAACCAATGTGCGGTGAAAGGGATTGGGTATTATCATATAAACTAGTCGTGTCAATTAGATCCAATGTTCGAAAGCAGCCGATTTGGAAAATGAGACTTTGATGAAATCATTGTTCACCTATGAGCGGTGGCTGGTGTCCTTGATGATTAACGAGTATATTTGTTCAATGACTTGTGTACAGAGTTCATTTTTAAGGTCCACGTTTCAAACGCGACACCTGTCTCTTGAAGCAACACTTATAATAGCCACCAAGGATACAATTGGAATATCCCGTTTAAGTTTAAATCGCACATTTCTTAATTTTCTGTGTTCTCCACAACATGCTTCAGATTTCTTAGTGACCACCTCATAGCATACCGCAAAATAACTAAGAGAAATAGCCTATGTAATTCACTACTAACCCCAGCCGCTTTAAAATAAGTCCAAGGCCACCATCTGGAGCCGGTAATGAAACACTCCCTTTTGCATTGCAGATATTTATACTCTCTTTTGCAACAGTCTTCACCGGAATGCGTTCCAAACACATGGGGCACAAAACAAATATCGCAACATCGAGAATACTAGACTTGCTAATAAGTGATGTAGGCTAAACAATAACGTTAGAGATTTCAATGCTTTGATTGCTGATATTTTAATTTCGCTCTCTGGAACGCTTTGACTTTCATTTACACATCTGTTTGCCATCCTGTGAGTATTGTAGTCTTTTGTTGCTTATTTTCTATCATGTATTACTGAAACATTTCATGGGTTCGTGGGGTATAACTCATTGAGATTTTGTCTGTTTTGTCCGCTGCAGTAACAGATTAACTAGGTTGCAGTCGGTTTCAAGGATGAAAATACAGTGCTGGTACACGTAACTTCTAATTCTCGTAAGCTTGATAGATTCCCAACAGTTACCAGGTACAAAATTCAGATCTTAAATGCCAGATATAAAACACAATCAACTCACCAGTACACGGTGTAAAAAGAACTTCGCTTTTGTTCCTTGCGTTACCGTAATTCGCCAAGCGCATACTACTGGTTGTGACCGATCCTGCCTGTACGCGAAATATCCGTTTGCATTACTCATCTCACCTCCGCAGTTATCTGCAAAAATCGCTAACATGTTAGGCGATTTTACCAATGCGCCATCATATATTCAGAGCCTCTTCTAATGCAAATATGCGGCCGAAAGTACGGGAAGAATTGTGAATTTATGTTTTTAATGCTACAGCGCTTCTTAGATAATTCCAGCAAATTCGCAAGCTGCAATCTGGTGGAATTGCATTTAGATATATGTAACTTTTGCTTTTGGCATAATCCATACTGGCCACAATTGATCACAAAGAGGAAACGGAAACCAAATATATCATGCAACACCACTGAATCATTAGGTAGCAATTGTTCAGTTAATCCGGGGAAACGAAATTAAATGCGATCTACTTTTCTAAGCTAAACGATTCAAGATGTAGCAAAAGTTATATTCCATCTAGGATGACGGTATGACATGATGTACGCAAATTGATAGATTTTTATGTTTGGGTTGAAGAGGCGGTTTGTTAGTCTTAAGGGGGAAACCAATTATGAAAAAAATAAATGAACTTGATCATGCTAGGATTTGTTTTCAACGAATAGAGAACCTTTACGCTTTAAACAAATTACAATGGAATTAGCTATAGCAATTAGGATACGGAGTCAATCTCAAACCGGATAGCTACATATAAATACCCAGGTCATTACAGAGGACGCTGACGTATCTACTTAGTCTGTTGCTGAAATTCAGCATTAAGAGAACCTGGAGTCACTGACTGAAGGATTGTCATATAAAACAGACAAATTTAACTGAGACAAAGCACAAGCTTTATAGATTTGCAAAGAGTGTCGGAGTGCAGCGTTATGGAATCCCAGTGACAGAGTGGTTGATCGACGATCGCGAATGCATATGACAGGGCAGCAAGTTACGGTTGCATTGTAAACTTGGCTTAACTAACCTTCAGATGTGAGCGGAGTTGATGCAACTGTGAGAAGAGGAATAGAGCCTTAATAATTCATGTGTTATGAATTTAACTGAGATATAATCAATGCAGCGCAGTCAAAAGGTTTACCACTTTCTACCATGCAAAATATCATACACCTTTCAAACCATGTTTGATTAATGATGGTATTTTATGATAAGACAACGGGATAGATCACAACCTAGCGTCCATAGTGCATGGGTCACCTAAAATATCCCGTTGAGTTAGTGACAATCCCATTTGAAAAAAGGCAACAGCCAACTTCCTAACACCGATCGGGTCTAGACCACCTAAACCGCAGTGGTTTTGTCTGCTCCTAGAAGAGGATACTGTTTTAAATATCCATATTTGAGGAGTAGAAAATAAAATTAGCTTATATGTTTAGGTCCGTGTTTTCTACGATTCCATTGGCTAAGCTATAGTATAATGCATGAAGCTTGACAGAAGTAAACAGGTGAGTTTGGTTTTCGGATGTCACAGCATGTGCCAATTTTTGGTTTTTATTTTGAGCGACTCCCTTTCATAATAGAAAAGAGCATTTGCTGTGTCCCATAACAAAATCCACCGGTATGACGCTATTAAATGCTTGCATAAATGAGAATTTGAAAATTTTTTTAATATAAACGGTGTTTTGAACGCATTCAGTAGGTTGGATGTTTCGTAGTCAGCCATAAGATGTTATATGGCATAAAGCTGATGCATTGATTTGTCACGTGACCCATTACCTAAACGCAGCATGCTTCGTCATCGAGTGAATTTTTTCGGAATGTTCATGCAATTCTGTCAGATGCTGTTTGCAATCATCCATCTAAAAATTTATCCGAGAACTAAATGCCCCTCGTCCATAGTTAGGTCGATATGCCAAAAGGTATGCTGCTTGAATAGTGACACAATGAGAACATCACTTACTTTTGGCACACTGTGTTCAATATTATTCGTAAATCTGTCAACAACTTACTCATTCCCGAAACTGAAATAATAGAGATGTGAAATAGCGACATGAAAACTGCCCTATTTTGCATCATTGAAACGGACAGTTGTTTTCCGATATTGTTCGGACTATACTTCGCACTGCAAAGGAGTACATCATATATTTATTTTACTACTGCACGCCAACTCCACAAAACGTTTTCGTGACACTGAGTCATGTTGCAGTACTTCCGCTGCAACTTCAAATCTGTGCGATAAATTCAGAACATGATAGTCCTAACCAATAATGGCTTACCAATATTTCTCTGTTCCCCTTATAAGTCCGTTAAGGATGCAACAATGTACGATTCCGAAACAGTTGACCCCTCTCATTATTCATCGGAACAAATCACCCCATTCTGCATCCTTGTGTCCAAAGTGTCTTCTCAGCTGTCAATGTCCGAAAGTTACATTTGTTCCGAACAGCCTATGATCAGTTCATGGTTTGCAGTCTTGCCTTGTATTGCAAGGATAAATAAATTATATTTTTATGTGAATAGTGTTCTACATGTGATACTGATTTATCACAACCTTAGGGTTTACCCTGTAACTCCACCACTAGAAAGAATGCTGGAATATCGAAGTAATTATTCAAATATTCCCGTGCAGTAGGACCTGTACGGTCTAAGCATGCAACGAATATTTAATTCCCCTTCTGCAATATTTTGCTGATTTGTTTAGATCTCAGATTTAGTCAAGTAAACAGAAGATTTAAACAACATGGGAAGCGTGTCTAGCAATTTAAACTAACACCGTGAATATATTATGAAACAGTGTCAATGAAACGATACATTTTAACCAAGCAAAGGAGGTTTGCTGAAGCAAATGGTCCGTCAGCTCGTGCACCATAGCATATGAGTCGATTAATATACTTGACAGGTGTGGCAAGCTGAAATTGCCATGCATCGGACTACTAAAATGCAAGACGTCCACTGTCAACTGCTTGGAGGATGTAGCTACCGTGCTAAGAATAGCAATATTTAGGAAGTGATAGGAGTCGGTTCGGCTGGCTAGCCGAACAACTTCCTCGTTCTGC
>OX104060.1:5090385-5115965 GCA_944474145.2 Dicrocoelium dendriticum
GGGGAGGACGAGTAGCAACTTTATCAACACATCTCTCCGGGGACAGCACGTTCTGTGAATGGGAGTCTGTACACGGAAGTCTTGATTATTCGCCCCAGTGTTCAAAAGCAGCAAATGTGGCGAACTTGAACTCGAGGCTTTAGAGACTAGCTCTCGGCAACTTGCAAGGACGGCTAGTGCCACTTTTATTAACTCATGTATTCGTCCCCATGTAGAAGATGTGATTTAGGCCTGGCGTCCATGCTTAAAGCGCGACATTCCTCTCCTGGTGCAGTCCCAAAGAAAGCTACCAAGGCAACAGGTGGACCATCCGGTTTCACTTATGAACGGCGCCTTCGTTTAATCGGTGTGTCCTTTTCAGCATACCAGCCGCTTTGCAGAGATCCCATTCTCAAATACCTGGATAGTAAATTAGATTGCGCTCCAATTTTTCATCACTGCTGACTCTAGCTGTTTAGAAAAATGACGAGGTCATTGCCTGAGCCCGTAACGCAACACTCCCATGTGTAATGTATAACGCATTTCTACTATCATAGGATCTGTTCCGGTTGGAGTGCATTACAAACACATGAGGTGCACGCAATAGACATCGCGATGTTTCTAAGAATATTTCACTTTCAGATGAGTGAGTCACGTTACACAACAGTAAAATAAAGCGCGGTGTCTAAACAACTGATGCTACACATTCTAATTTGGAATTGTTTAATTTTAAATTCCTTTTGTGTGTCCCATTCTGCGCATCTAGTAAGGCTATGCCTTTCATCCGAGCATGCAATATAGAGCTTTTGAATATTTTCCTGGAAGTGATTACTGCATTGCGAACTGTCTTTTTTAGATATGCTTGCAACATTCACGAGAAGCTCAAAGTTTATGATCAATTAGTTTGGTTAACCGGGATATCGGTACTAAGATAATTCGATCTATGAAATTGTGTAAATTCTTTACGTCCTCATGTCCACATAAAAAGCAAACTACTTTTACGATAGCTTACATCAATATATCAACAGATTTCCTCCAGCACAGACGCAGGAATATTAAAATCCGGGCAGCTAAATAATTCCAAAGATGACCCTAAACAAATTGCGCTTAATCCGGCGATAATTCAGGCTAAGCTTAACATTATCTTCTTTGATGCATTAATCAGCTCTAATAAAAGACATCAGGTACGGTATGCGTGCCTTACCGACAAACCGGTTATGGGTTTGAGCAAGATGTAAAACTCCTATCTCAATTGAAAAGTTATAGCCGGAAGTACACTACTGTGCTCCGTGATATTCCCCACTAGTGTACAATCATGTTCTCAAATACGACCGACCACTAAAAGAAAAAAACAAGTACTTCCAGACAACTGAATTTCAGTAATTCACACAGACATTTAAGCGACCCGAACAGACCCAACTTGCATTAAGAGGATTGATAGTCCTAGCCAAGGGTAACCAAAATACGGCCTGCAACTTTAGTTTATCCGGCACGTCAACGTACCCGAAGTTTAGCACTCGTTAAATTCACAGGTCACCCCAGCTCCGAATTTACAGCCTTCGCACTAATGTATTTCCGCTAATGTTGCTGCATGACCCGGCTCTTGTTGATCAAGTTCACGCAATATTACCGCCGCGCCCAGCCATCTTCGGCTCATTCTTGTCGCTTATCAGGTTTGACAGTTTGAGTGAAACTCATCGTCTCACACATTCACCAATGCCGATCACACCGTTATGCTGCATATCTCACGGTATTCTAGGTGAAGTTTGACTCTCCGTTAGAATAAACCTTCGCTTCACCGCATTTACCTCCTTACATGTTTGTCTGCTTTGTCCGGTTTTTATGCACAGCGACTTAGCTTTCTTGGGACTGTCCTAGATAATGTTTCGAGCGGCATAAACAATCCCGTCTTTCCACAGTAATCTGGGCAAACGGCATTAGCGGTAGTGCGCGTCACGGCCTAGTGCCAGCGTTTTGAGCCATTGATGTTCGGGAGAAACGTGCTCTCGTATACGCAAGGCATTTTAAGACACGTCACAATACGCTAACTGTGGAGACGGCAAAGGACGGAGAGAAGGCAGCGCTGGATTCAAGGCATTTCTTGCTGTTTCTGCGAAACACCTGCGATCCGCAGAACAATAGCGGAAAATACTGCTATAATCTGTATTTTTTTCTGGCTGTGCGTATATGTTTTGCCACAGTACTTATTGTTATTACTAAGCTTACCTATAAAATGTATTGTATAAACTTCTGCATCCCATCTTATGGACGGTAAGACTATTCAAACATGTCATTATTTCCCTCCTTAATTGCTTTATCTTTACCCTAACTTTGTGTCAAAGCAACCACTTCACACGTACGCAAACACTGCTATGAAGATTTTCCCTCTTCGCAATTGCCTCAATGACACTACATCAGCTTGCGTTTATGATTTCAGCAATGACACATACCAATGTGAATTTACCTGTGGTGCTTAACCGCTGTGTTGCTTGCCCTAATGGAGTACATAATTACTTTATCGAGCATATGGCTTCAATGTGCCTGTGAACATGACTATGTCATTTGTCCAAGTGAGTGGTACGCGTCGGTGCGCTAGTCCTCTGAGTTGCATTGGTTCTGACTATTGCACTTTGCGAAAGGCTTTGTTGTACGCCTTTATTCTGGACACTATTGAGGTTGATATATGACCTGGTACTCTCAGCCATTGTGAAAACGGCCCTGTAGTTACCACAAGCTTTATTTTCTCAACTGATCCAAGATTTTACCCCTCACTGAAAGCCGAAACCGAATTGTTGGTAACGCGCCTAGTAAAGTGTGCTTGCAACTCTAGGGATGGTAGAATCTTATCTGTGATTTCTACAGCATCATCAATTGATTTCGGATAATAGTTCACCTTGCTTAATAACTGTATTTCACGTAACATTTTGAAGAGTTAGACGTTACGATAACCGAAAGTGTCTCGTTTGATATACAGATTATCATTATTCGTCACGAGTAGACACTTTTCGCAGACTTCTTTAGATCTTTTTGGCAATGAGTGTAAAATTTTCCTTTTCCAGGACCTATTTGCTTACAATGTTGATAGTGCTTCAGTTGAAATACAGTCACAGCTAATTGATTTACGGACCAATGACTAGTTGAAATAGAAGCGGAGGGAAAATTATTAAATTATTTCGCTGCATATCTGCTGTTGAATTTTGGGAAGTGAAGAGTTTTTCCGCTTGTAGGGCATAAGTGTTTAGGACTTCTTATGTGGGTGAGCAAATATATTTGAAAACTCAACGAACGAGAATGAGTGATAAACAATTGAAATCAGTGTTATTTATTAGATATAGCTATTCCAAACAAAGCGTTGCTCAGAGAATGAATACTAAAATTCAGTTTCATAAATCTCATTAATCCCTATGTTGCATAGGTTACTGCATCCGAATGTGTCCACGAAATGTTTGAGATTAACTATGTGTTTGCCTTCTTCGCCCTCGTTTATATTTTAGTTATTACATTAATTTTTTTACCTTGTACACCATTCAATCATGTTCAACATGTAATAATAAATTTATAATATTAGCTTATGCTCAGAGCCTTTGTGTTTGCGTGCGAATACTGTGCAGAAATTTAATCTAGGCAGCGGTCGTCGTTTGTTTTGGTTATCCGACCCGCGGTGAAAAATGTTTGGTGATCCTTTGTCTAAACATTTCGTCAACACTCACATGGGTGAGTCAAAAAAGGGAAATGCACAGACGCGAGCTTGTAAGAAGGCACGAGGTTTCATCAACGCGCTACTTCACTCTGTGATAATGTCACCTAAAGGGATTACAAAAAGGTGACTTTGAATATGCACTGCGGAGTGGCGATAGGTCGAAACTGGGTTACACGTATGCTGGGGAGGAAGTCAACTAAAAAGTTGGATCAGGAAATCATAACAAATTAAGTAACGTAAGCAAATGTGTTTGCACAATAAAAATGCTGGTAATATCGTGTCAAAGTTTTGGTTGAATTGCGTAATGCTTTGTTATCCTGTAATGAACTCGAATGTCTTGCGCGTACCAACTTACAACCAAAAAATTATCGCCCGATTTGTAATAATGCCTGATCAAATACAGGCTGATAACACAATTTATATACCTAAATCAGTCAGCTCACACTTGGCAAAATCATTGACAAGGGAAACATCGACGGAGCATATCGGCTTTGCGTCACTCGCAAATGCTCGTCTACGCGATATAGACTTTGATCTGAGAACGATATCATGACTGACCTCGCGACAAAAACCTTCCACTTTCAGGGTCTTATCGGGTTGCGACCGGTGCTGCTTAAATGTGGAGAGTTAGTTATCCTTATTCTGATGATTACAATGTTTACTTCTCTGTAACGGAGACGTTGTTCAAGTTAATGGAAGACATTGATGATAATACCGGAACACAAAGGTGAGCTTTGTAGGGCGTTAAAGATTATCGTCTCATAAATCATACGTCTATTGTCTGTAGAATAATGGAAAAGACAAGGAAAGTTCAGATCGCTATCCACCTCTTATCGGTAAAATTATTTGATAGGTCGAACAGGGTTTTTTAAATTCACAATTATATGTGGTCTGTCAAACAAATTACCTAAACAATGTGACAGAATCAAATGACTCAAGTAGAGAAATTGTCCTTGTTTCTTCAATTTGAGTAAAGATTCTGACCGGGTGCCGCATGCAAAAGTGTTATCCAACATTTATTATGTTGGAATTCGAAACCCATTGTTAGTGTGAATAAAGGCGTATTTATTCGAGCAAAAATCACGGTAATCCTTGAAAATATCTGCTTAAAACCTACGGCATTCAACAGGGGGTAATTCGAGTTAGAGAAGTGGGCAATATCATTTTTCTTAGATATTTATCAATGAAAATTTTGAGCAATTCAAACCCGGCACGGCAGTTTTATTTGCTGCTGACATGCAAATCAATTACGCCTTCAACTGGATTGTTACTTACCCCACCGCACTTGACAATGCACAGCGCAGAGCGACGAAAAATGTCAGTGGTATTTAGTTGCTCTACCCACTGAGGCTGAGAAAATTATAAATGTCCAGCGGATGTTATTGGCGTCTAATGTTCGGTCAAGTAATGGTGTTTCAAACCCTAAGAAACTTAATCACATATTCTACCCTCTTTTGAAACACAGTCAAAATTCAGCCCTAAGAAGCCCTCCGTGTAAGCTGGCCACTTAATCCAACTGACGTGAAAACCGACAAAACATTCCCTACCCATCCTCACAGCCTTGGAACGTCTTTTCTGCATAGGTAATGTATACCCAAATCTTAACCCTCTTCAAAATATGACCTTGACGATAATCTGACACATGTATACTGCATGATATAGCTTATGACCATCAGTTGATGACATTATTGTACAACAAACAGTGGACAGCATGGTAACCCCCCTATAATCCAGTCAGGAATATTCACACTTGTGCTACTGCAAATCCTTTGGTGAGTCATGTAGCGCACACCCTCTTTTACTTAGCGTTTTGCAATTTTCACTCTGACCATCCTACGAGACATGTCAAGTACTCACATGTATACCCCTCATAAGCTATTGTTTCATTACCAGGCGTTTCAACAAATTCAGCATATTTTCTGTCCCTAAAATCCTGATGTCCTCTGTGAGAATTGAAACTGGTTTCAGACAAATGCAAAATTCTATCTTATAAATACCGCATTTCATCTGAAGAGCTCAAACACTAGGATGAAAAGCTCATGCAATTCACAACTATTCTGGACCTGCATGTGCGACATTCGGTAAAGTTGGCCTTTTCTAAACAATGCAAATATCAAAGGCTAAACAAACAATCGGATTCATCTACAGTGCGCTTGCTCTCCCTAAAGTTAGGCTCAAGCTATTTATCGCGTTTTTGCTAACTGCTTGGAAATATTGCTCATTTGTTTGCAATGAAAAGTTTAGGTGTGAAAATACCGGTTGGCATGGTGCAATGCACTTCACGATGCATATAGTACACTGCTACTTTGACTTGCATTGAAAGATATTAAGAACTTGGTCTTATACCTATATGGATAATTGGGGTGATAAGTAACCTGGCTTATCGGTATCAAACCTACAACCATTCTCTACACATTGACCTCGATGACGTCCACAAAACAATAAAATGAAACAAATTGCGTCGAGATATCGCAACTGGACATGGAGTACATTTACCTGCTAGAATAGTTCAAGCACTGGAAAAAACTTCTAGAAAGCATACGACAGACTAAACGCCTAAAGAGATTAAAGACAGACATATAACAGTATTTTAACTTGGACATAGTGCCAAATATACTGAGTGCAAATGACAAAGTTATTAAAGTAACTAAACGTGGTAAACTAACATAGCAAAAGCGAAAAACTTAACGTCACTTTTAGCCTATTTTCTTCATTTACTCAGGCATATTTTGAATCGGAAATTCAAACCAAATTTTTACAGTGGTGGCTAAATTATTGTAAATTCACTCGAGTTAGATTGTGCCTGGTATAGTTAGGTCATTCTTTTCCGTTTACTATGGCTACACTGTTATTTTGACTTACGATGACCTGTGTTGTAATAACCGCCGACAAAAGAAGTCGACAATAATGTAACTAAATATTTGTAGGATACATTTTATCTTAATGCTTGATATTTCATATCGGATGAGAAATGACTATATGTTATTATGCCGGACAAAGCAACTTGCTCAACCCATCTGGAGAATTCCCCACTATTGATTCTACATAACACGATCAATCACAGGCGGTTGATTCCTTATTTCACTTTCGCTATAATACCCCGGTTACTTTGTTCATTACTCAGAGTTTGAACAATGATTAACCACAGGCGTTTACCCATGTTGCATCGCTCAATGCTCTAGCTCGCTCCGCCAACTTTTATATCCTCTGTGCCTTACCATAGTCAATTATAAGATAGGCACAGCAAGGTACTCATTGGTCTACCCACGCGGAAAAACCCTCGGCTGTCTGGCCTGCCTATTCTGCCACTCTCAGTCGATCATCCTAACTACGCTATCAATGCATTTTGTCCTGTCCAAACATTGCTGTTTCAGGCTTGTTTCGTCACTCAGTTCGTGTCTTGTTTTGGTTTGAAGTGTTCCTTGCGGTTCCGTCCAGCTATTTTCGTCCGTTTCTTTGTGTCTGAAGACATTGTTTGAAGTTTGTTATCTTGATGTTCATTGTATCTTAATAGTACCGTAGTCAATCAGGACCTGAATTTTGACTTATTCCAGGGATCGTGGTTCAGTTCCGGTACGTGAATTCGTTTCCAGTGATGCTTGCTCTGAGCCGGCCTCTCTTAAGTTTGACAACCACCGACTGCGAGTATCGCTCAAGATTCTTATGCATTTGGAAGCTTACATTTACATGTACAGTAATTTTGTACGCCCGGTTGCAGGGTCTTCTTAACGTGTTCTTTCCTAATACTTCACACATTTCCGGATTACGTTGCTTTGATTTTAAATGACTTTCTAAGTTTATGTATTTCGTTTAATTCTTTTTTTCATAGTATCTTATCAAGTAACGACGCAAACTTATTGATCTACAGCTGCTGGCTTACATATCGGTAGTGGGAATCTGGGTGTAATTACATGGTAGTTCGTCAAGACCTCTGGAAAAGTATCAGCTAGATCGTTCGTCCTTCTGGGCCTTGTCAGTGGTGCGGCTTCCTTGGAACACTGTCGATTTCGACGCCATGACTTCCGAATGCCAGCAAATGGTACCACTGAGCTATAGTTGAGGGCCGTGAACCTGCATGCCTGACAGTTTACTAGGATTTGGTCCAACTCATCCTCCAAAGCCATGCCAGTTACGAGATTTGCAAAGGACAGATGTTGGCCGAATTAGCTGGGATATTCCGCATAGCGATTGTGTACCACACAGCACTTAGGAGCTACATGGACAGACTTTTGCTTACGAATGTGTGGTAGAGAGTTCGGTGTAATTTTAAAGGTAGTTCGTCGCAATCCTCTCTTACATGACAAAAGCTGACCGTCCAAGCCAGAACCCAGCAGTTGTCTAAGGAATGCGCAACATTTATGAGACCCACAAGGTCGAAGCAGCTGTCTGGTGATATTACAGACTCATCGAAGTCGGCTTTCTGCGAGGGGACTGCGACGAACTACCTTTGAAATTGCTAGTTTTTATTAAGGTTATTAAGGGGTAAGGTACATGACCTGACCACATGAACGCGTGTAAATACCAAAGTTTGGTTGTGAGGTGTTTAAGGATCGGAAATTATGCAGACGATTATCCATAGCTAATTTCGGTGAAAATCGCAAAATAATTTACCCCTGTCGCCTCAAAGTACTTGTGGTTGCTATCGCAAAAGCGCAAAAACTGCTCGAGTTGACTCACATGGGAATCCGGAAAAATGACAATTCACGTAGCAGACGGATATCAGGGCTGTTAGAACAGCACGGTGTTGCAGTAAATTAAAGAACTTTAGGAGGACTATGGTCACATTCTGGATTTGAAGCTCGAGGACCACTGAAGAAACTAACATTGGCCATATACATGAAAGCGCAATGATCGGAATGGGCCAAACGTTTGAAATTAGTTAACAGGAAATTGGGAGTGAGTAAAATCTATATGCGGAATTTCGAGAACAATTGTGGCTGCATTACATGGGTGTTTCATTTAGCTCTTTTGTGCAGTATCTTAGGTTGCTTTCAGCAAAGAGAATATTACCCCGTGCCAATTGCTTATTGATCGAATTCTGCTTCAAATGCCAGGCCTCGATGAACTCAAGTGCTTCCGGCTTTTAGACCTTCCGAGGATGCTGGCATGCCCTAGGTCGAATTGCTGTTTCTTCGCATCCATATTCATTAACATACAGGAGTTCTGACCGTGGCGACGAATGGATAGGCTGTGTTCGTGTAGCCTTGTACCAAGATTTCTTCCAGTCTCTCCCACGTAGTATTTGTCGCAATCAAGACAGCAGAAGGTTTTAATCACACCAGTTTCCTCCTCTTTGCTAAGTTTATCTTTCACACTGCATAGATTACTGTGAATGGCTTCCGTGGGCTGGTGTGCAATTTTGAATCCAGAAAGCAATAAAATCCTCGCTGCAATTTCAGAGATTCCGTTGATATAGGGCAGAGTTACTCTATTTTCAGCTGTTGCATTTGTCGAGATGTGTTGAGTAGCTTTTTGTGGTGCCAGGAACCCTATAATAAAGCCTTTTGGGTACGAGTTCCGCTAGACCAGATTGAAGAGATGGTCTTCCTCTGCCGTTTCAGCTTTGGTGTGCTACATTGTGTTTGTGCTCGTTTGTAAAAGGTTCGCAGGCATCTGCGTTTGTGGGCTGCCGGATGATTGCTGCCGTACTTGGAGATCTGGTCCGTGTGCGTAGATTTTCGGTAGACAGTTGTTTCCAATCGTTCAGCACCAGTCCGTCGTATGAGAACGTCTAAGTGCGGTAACTGCTCGCCGTTCTCTTCCTCCCTGGTGAATTGGATCCCATCGAACCCATTATTGATTAGTTCATGTGTTTCTTCCAATTCGGATTGTTGGAAGATGACTAAAGTGTCGTCTACGTAACGCACCCAAAGTTGTGGTCTCGCGATCGGAAGTACAATTTGTTCCAGCGCCTGCAACACTGTCTCAGCTACCAGACCAGAGATCGGCCATCCCATTGGTGTATTCTTATCTGTTCAGATATTTGGAAATTGAAATTGAACTGCGTTGTTAGACAAAAATCCAATAACTCCATCATTTGTTAGGCGTCGCGTTTGCTTCTTGTATCAGACGACGAGTGCACCTCTAGCAAGCGCGTCATTGTTTGTTTTGCCACGCTGATTTTGAATGAAGTGAACAAGGCGGCAATTTCAAGAGAGATTATTATTTCTTCCCGTTGAATGGTTGCGGTTTTAACTTTCTCAACAAACTGTTCTGTGGAGTTGTCCGAGTGTTCTGATCCCGCGATTAGGTGTTTTGGCCATCTCCAGACCTCACTAGCATGCATGTAATTTGGTGCTCCAGATAACGATATGATGGGGCAAAGCACAATTCCGCTTTTGTGTACTTTAGGTTAGCTATAGAACCGTGGTAGTACCGAGTCTTGTGGTCGCATCCTCTTGTGTTCCAATTTTGTGATTTCTTGGTTTGTTCCAGTTTCTGCATAGTGCTTCTGAGGTTGCCTTCTAAGCATTTGGTTGGGTCTTCTTTTATCGGTAGGTATGTGTTGTGCTTACATCATGTAATCAGATTTGTCCATTATAATAGTAAGGTGTCCTTTGTCGGCCGGCAGTATAACTATGCTCTTGTCTTTCTTGAGGTTCTCTAGAGCTTTCGGCTCAGGGGCGTTGAATAAGTTGATCGCATTTTTATGACTGACAGCCGGAATAAATCTGGCTGACCTCTTGTTATGCTTCAGGAGCGATGTTGTACGATTATAGTGTCAATTCAAGTGCAGTGGGGTTTGAGTCCTAAACATTGAGTTGCGTACCTCTGACAATGATTGCTTTTTCCGCGACCGTTAATCATTTTCTGGATATGTTTGCAATTCAATATCGTCTTCCTTAGACGATTTCTTCTGGAGATCGAATTCAGCTTTTGTTCAAGCCTCCATTTGGTTAACACCATTTTCCAATTCTTCAGTCAATTGTGATCCTGGCCTGGATAAGCAAATTGTCTTCTACAAACTTTACACTACTCATGAACATCCAAAAATTGTCTTCTGTTCGTTAATCACCAGTTGGTATTTATGCTTTTGACTGTGTGTATACTGAATAAAGAATTGTGGCCACTAATTTGTTCGGGTGTGACAGAGTAATGTATACTTACATGATAACGTCTAGTGTAGCTGCTATCGCTGGCTCACTTGTCCATATATGTCTTTTGTATTGGCACTAAAAGCGAAAGAATTAAATGGCGCGACAGACAAGAAAGTCAGCGTTGCTTTAGGAGCAAGTAAGTGGCACCACAGTTTGGTTAACTTAACATCGTGAACGAAAATATGTGACACATGGGATTATCGCTGAGATGAGCAGAGCAATTTATAAAGAGCGGTTGCTGAGATTTGAATCCAAACTTAAGGGTGAACAAAACTTACGTGTAGTCGATAAAGTTAAATAGTACAATATAGATGACAAGCGAAGTTAAACATTGAATCATAAAGATGGTTTACGCCTTGCCATAATGATACTCTACTTCAGGCCAAGCAAGCTACAGACTGAAAGCCTTCACTTCCAAACTTATCACCCACCCATTATTCAAGTTCATTCGAAAAATTCAGTATTATATTACACTACTATATAATTTACTCCTAGTTCAATTCTCCCACTTTACGCAAGTTTCACTTCTCTCATCAGGCCGATGACTAAGGTGCGTTAGAATTCGTTCATCATAAGTTGTACTCGATAATTTGTCACTGTGAATTGCCATGGACAGAGTCACGAGCCCATCATTTGTGATCCGACCATATTCACAGGTAGGTGCTAACCAATTTTCTTACAGTTCATCAGATGGCTGCATGTGTTTTCGCATGATGTTCACCTTCGTCAGTTGAATTAAAACGCTACGTTAACCTGGAATAACTAAACTGAACCTAAACATTTTCTTTCAGAAACGGCCACAAGTTCGCAAAAGAACATGTATATTAATTCAGCAACGTTTTCCTGTGTGGCGCTTTCTAGTAGGGAATTTTCATTCATCGCGTGACTGCAAGGCGTTGTAATGCATGCAAGTAGCTCACTTGAAACGCTTTTAAATCAAACAGTTTCTTAGAAATTGAAGCATCTCAAAAATTATATCGCACAGACGCGTTTCCATGCCGACAAGTGCAGCATGTAGCAACGTTTGAAGTTACAGACATCGCAGTAGGTGCATAATCCACGGAGCATTTTTAAGTATCACACTTTGAACTCCGTTTCTATACGCTCCTGTTGACTAGTGTCATAATTGTTGTCATAGGCAATATCCAATTTATCTTAAGTCGCATCTGCAACCCACCGGACCCACGTTAGCACTAAATGAATATTCTGCTAAACTGGATTTGCCCAATATGTGAAGCATCCCATTAGTGTAAAGCACAATGAACAATGATATATTACAGGTAAAAGAGCGATTGCTTTACAAGACCCGTAGGATGGTTGAGATGAAAGTAAACGTAAGTGTAAATCATCATTTTAAGCGTCCAGTGATTCAGATACCCCTTTTTGATATAAACATTTTAGAATGTGTACTGCATTGTTACTGTACAGTAATATGTGGAAGTAATATTAGGAAGATATGTTTTAAGAACAAAAGAAACGACAACGCTTA
Organism: Dicrocoelium dendriticum; assembly: GCA_944474145.2. Taxonomy (NCBI): domain Eukaryota; kingdom Metazoa; phylum Platyhelminthes; class Trematoda; order Plagiorchiida; family Dicrocoeliidae; genus Dicrocoelium; species Dicrocoelium dendriticum. The sequence goes on from OX104060.1 coordinate 5,102,651, forward strand.
CACGTACGCCGCATTCTTGAACTGAGTTAATTGCTGAATAAAGTTGTAATATATCCGAAACTATATTCCACACGAGCAGTGTGTAAGTAGTGAAGCACAAAAGCTGAGAATGAGCACCGTTTGTTCGTGTTTGGTTGATGTAGATATCACTGATTATATAGCGTAATGTAGGTGGATAAGCGAGTCATCCAGACGTCTTTGGAATACCCTTAGCTTGGGGCAAGTAACAACGTATGTGGAAAGTGCGTTACGGTTTTGGCACACACGAAGGGAAAAGAAATCTTGGCGGCATTCCAACCGGCTGTATTGTGTGGCCAGCTTTAGCTGGTGTCATTTAAGTGCGGTACTGCTATTCAGCTTTAATAGGTGACTACAAGAATGGTTTGGATTTCTCAGGATCATATAAGTCATTATCATGTCGCCACGCAGGCATCAAAATTGTCCACTGTAGACCCCGAAGGCATTCAGCCTCAACGGGTACGGGAGATGAAACGGACCCTTTACGTTCTTGGTCGCTCTTCGTTGTGGCAGTTCAAGAGCGGTATGGTCGTGCTTTTGACATGGCTGCCAGACGTGAATGGTGTACTCAGAATGAGGCCGAATGTAGGCGTTGAGCATTTGAGAAAAGATGGAAGGATCGAAGCGCTCGAATGCCCTCCGCATAAGGCCAAGGTGTTGGTTTGCTATTTTGGAGGCTTTCTCGGCCTGACGGGAACAACCAAGATCTTCCTGCACTATCACGCCTTGATCGCATTCCGTTAAAGTGTGTTGCAGTATTTGATCCTCCGGTCTGTATTCGTAAATGGCTTTATGGCCTAGGCTCAAAACCTTGTAATTTGTAGCGTTGAACTGAAGCAGGTTCTGATTCGACCATTCGTTGACCCTGTCAAGATCATCCTGAAGTGCTGCGTTGTCGCTGGTTGTTCTAATGGCTCGCCATATCAAGATCATCAGAGAAGAGTAAAAGGTTGGAAGTGATTACTGTCGCGAGATCGTTTATGTAAGTCAGCAATAGTCGTGGACCAAGTACCGAGCCCTGGGGCACTCCGCAATTAACGTTGATCGGATCAGAGATGACGCCGCGAACTCTTACATTCAGATGTCGTTGAAGCAAGAAGTTACCTATCCAACTGAGGATTGGGTCACCAATCCCACAACACTGCGGCTTGTGAAAGAGGAAACGGTGGTTCAGATGGTCGAAAGCCTTTAAGAAGTCCAGATATACTGCGTCAACACCTACGCCGCTGTCAACGGTTTCAGTCCAACTGGATCTAGCTAGTTGCAAGTTTGAAGTGCAAAATCGGTGCTTGCGAAATCCATGTTGTTCTTGTGCTATGATAATTTGTTCCTCCACGTAGTTCATGAGCGCTTCGGCAACAATCGCTTCCATGATTTTGGAGAGTACCGGAAGTAGTGTTATCCGGCGATAGTTGGCCGGATCTGTACGACTTCCTCCCTTATGGATGCGGTGACTATGCCCTGCGCAGTGCCCTGCTCGACCGTCTTGTAAGTTCTCGCGCTAGTGCGTTGCTCTTGTCTCGCTTCATCCGTCCGCGTCTTCTTGTAGCCCATTGAATACAACCCACTGTGTTTAACTCAAACTGCCTTCTGATGTCCGTGCTTAATTTCGCACACCGTCTCGGATTAGTGTTTACTACTTCTACAGGCTTGTATCTAGAAAAAGGAGGAATGAAAATATGGATTTGCAATGATTAAGCTTTGGAGATTATGCATCATTAATTCATCGAAAATAATTATCAACTCTTTTTGAGTATTGGTGGTTTGATTGCTTCAGTAAGAAATCAGGACTATTAGAAGTTGAGTACTGTGAACCGAAGCTTTGTTCAGCAGAACAGCAAATAAACATCGCGAGAAGCAGCAATATGCTTCTCACTGGCGAGGTGCGTATTGTTTTCCTGTAGAGCAACGCAATGCAAGTGGAAATCTTAGCCAGGATAAGTTTTGGGTGATAAATATATGTAAACGATTGAAAATCCCTTTTAACCTACGGCCCAACGGCGAGGTGATATTGCTATGCCCCAAGGTAACGGGATAATTCCAGAGATTTGGCAAACTCCATAGTAAATCTCTGTCCAGGTTAAAGAATTTTTGTGATAATCTGGCGAATGTAAAATATAGGATTTCGATTAATGGTACCGATTAACTGCTATCGCGATAGCCTTCCTTCGAAATTTTACCACATTTTCTTGTTTCCGGTAAGATAAGTAAAGTTATTAGATGAGCAATCTTACGATTGATTATTCCGTCCGACTTGAGTATGTGGAAACTTCCTACGTAAAGGACGGTCAATAGATAATTTACTTACACACTGTTTACACATACCGTTATTTGTAGGCTATTTCTTCATCGAGTACGATTAAGGTATGACTAACATAAAGGATAAACTTGAGGTAAAAGGGTGACTCCGTATAGGCGAGAACCAGGAGCCGGTTAATAGACAGTGGTAGATGACGCGTAAGTGATAAATGTATTTCGACACTATGGCGGCGCGGTGCGTAGGGTTTGAATATACCCAGTGGATTGTAATTGAGAAATGAAAGGACTAAAGATGCATGAAAGCGCATAAAACTTCCAAAGGCTAAAACATCGAGTGAAATCGGCTATGTTGTTTTGCCGTTGATGGAGGGAGATGTATGAATGGATTAATGAAAGGTCTAAAAGGGTAGTCAGGATTCGGTTGTATGGTTTGCATATCCTGGTTGCTCTGCTAATACCCTGCATCCTACATCAACTCGCAATCTGTGAGAGAAAAAACTGGATATTTCTTGTGCACAGAAAATTAGTAGATTGAATCGTTAACCTTATTCGAGGACATTCGCTCAATTAGTGTCAGATAGTCTTTCTGAAGGATATTGATACAGAATTATGTACTTAACTATATTACACATCAGTAAGGTGGCCCAAATGCGGTAATTTCGCTGTCGGTTTACAAGCTCCGAAACGAGGTGGATGCATTCTTCACACACACAAACATCAGTTCCCACCTGGACATCAAAATGCAAATATCTGGTTCTCGTTAAATTGCAATGAATGAACTGAGCTAGAAATGGCAAGCGAAGGAAGACCTTACCTGTAATTACTACGGAACAATGAACAATGAATTTATACGGGTTAAGAAGCGTTGCTTTACAAGCCCCGTTGGATAGTTGGTGGGGATATCAACATAATAATTATGATGAAAAGGATAGTAAAATAGTTAACACTTTAAATACGAAAATAAGGACTTATCGTTTGCTTCGCTGCAGTCCTGCGATCCACTTAGATTCACAACACCCACAGTTAACAACAAATAATTCCAGGGTAAACTCCAGGTGTAGGATGGAGACATAGTGTTAAGTAACAAAGTGTAAGTGGATGAGTGCATCGTCCAACCGTCTTTTAAATATTGTTAGTGTCGGTGCAGAGACGACCGATTCTGGGAGAGCATTCCACGGGTGACAGACACGGATGGAAAAGCAATTTCTGCGGCACTCCAGACGACTGTATTGTTCTGCGAGTTTTAATGAGTGGCCACTCAGGTTTGTATTGCTGCTGAGTTGCAGTAAAGGGCGGCACACATGATGTGGGTCTCGCAGAATCAAGTATGTCATAATCAGGTCGCCTCGTAGCCTGCGATAGCTTCCACTGAACAATCCTAGTCGTCGCAGCCTCTCCTGGTAGGACAGATGGCGCATTCCAGTTACGTTCTTAGATGCCCGGCGTTGAGGCTGCTCCAGTGCATTAAGGTCGTGTTTCAGCCATGGATGCCAGGCTTGAATTGCGTATTCGACATGGGGGCGAACATACGCACTGAGCATTTGTCGAAATATGGAGCTGTTTATTTGTCCAAACGCTCGCCTCAACAGCCCAACGTGTTAATTCCCGGTCTTCGAGGCCTTTTCCGATTGCCTGGAGCAACCCAAGTCATCTTGAACCAGGACACCCAAGTCATGTTCGAGAGTTGATTGTTGCAGTACATCCGTTCCGAGTCGGTATGAGTAGCTGCCCTGATGTCGGATGGAAAGCACCTTGCATTTACTGACTTTGAAATGCAATAAGTTTTGGATCGACCATTGATACACTGTATCTAAGTCACTTTGGAGCACATGTTGGTCGGCGTTCGCCTGGATCCTGCGCCAGATCTTGATATCGTCGGCAAACATTAGAAGTTTGAAGCGATTCCCTGTGCAAGGTCATTAATAAACACCAGAAACAAACGTGGACCTAGAACCGAGCCTTGCGGCACACCACACTCGACTTGTATGGGGTCCGATAAAGAGCTCCGAACTCTGACCACTAATTGCCTTTGAAATAGAAAGTTGGCGATCCAGCTTAAAAGAGGGTCTCCGATCCCGTAATGCTGCAGCTTGGATAGTAGTATCCGATGGTCTAGACGATCGAAAGCCTTGGAAAAATCCAGGTATATCACATCAACACCTTCTCCAGCGTCGGCTGCCTCGGTCCAACTACTGCGTGCAATGAGTAAATTAGTTGTACATGACCGCTGTCGACGGAAACCGTGCTGTTCAGGAGTGATGAGGTTGCAGTTTTCCAGATAGCACACCAGTGCATCGGCAACTACGGATTCCATGACCTTGGAGAGTATAGGAAGAAGGGTTACTGGGCGGTAGTTGGAGGGATCAGATCTGCTTCCACCTTTGTGAATCGGGCTTATTATTCCAAGCTTCCACATGGCGGGAACTTGGTTCTGGTCTAAGCAGTGCTGGAAAAACTGAGCTAAATGTCCTGCCAGTTGGTTTGCTGCTACTCCCAATGCCTCAGGACGAATGGCGTCGACACCCGGCGAGCTGTGTTTGCGTAGAGAGGTCAGCTTTTGCAATACAGCCTCTGCGGTAAAATTGATGTGGGTTAGTCCTGGTGAGCAGAAGACAAAGCTTGGTAGATCGCTTGGTGACAAGACCCTTTGAAACGTGGGGGCGTATTGCATCTGCAGCGCGTTTGCAGCTTCCATAGACGTTCTTGTTGGGCCGTCAGCCGTCTTGAGTGGAGGAAATCCTTGCCTCACCTTTCGTAGGCTATTAACGTGCTTGTACAGCAGTTTGTGGTTAGCACTGAAGGTTTTTGCGATGTTCTGCTGATAGGCGGCTTTGTCTTCTCTTAACAGTTGAGTGCAGTGGTTACGTTGGGCTACGTAGTTGTCCCACGTTTCTGGAGCTGGAGCTTCTCTGTACACCCGCCATGCTGCATTGCGTACTGTCATCCATTTTCGGGTTCTGCTCCTAACGAAAGAAACGGATTTGCACTTATTGTAAGCTTTTATCTCTGAAGCCTGTGCAATCAGCTGACTGAATGTGTTGACGAACTCGAGCCAGGCGAGTTCTGGGGGTTCTTCTTCGAGGAAAGACCATGTTGTGGCGCTGACTAGCTAGGCGAGTCGGTCGTACCTTGTGATGGTTCGCACAGTCTCATCTTTATCATTCCGATATTCTGCATAGCAGACGAAGTTGAAACTGATGACTGCGTGATCACTGCGACCCAACGGGCAGTCTAAAACCAACGCATCAATCATATGCTCCTCGTTGGTAAGCACAAGATCCAACACAGATGGCCTGTTACCAGTTCTGAACCGAGTGGGCAAAGTGATGTGGTTGTAAAGAGGAGCAGTAGTTACGAGATCTTGTAAATCGATTTTGAATGGTTCGCCGGTTGTGGCAGGGGCTTCTAAACAATGTACGTTGAAATCACCCATGATAAGAATGTGAGTGTACTTTTGTTGTAAACTGCACCTTAAAGCAGCCATTAGGTGGTAGTCGGTTTCGGGTGTTGAGTTAGGGGCGCGGTACACCAAGATAATAAGGCAAGCGTCCCTACCTTTTAACTGCAACCGGCACCAAAGAGAGTCGGGGAACTGCGAATCTGAATCCTCCACGGCTTTGCACTGTAAGTCGTTCCGGTAGTACAAGATTACCCCTCCTCCTTTTGTGAGCCTGTCGTTCCGGATCAGCGACATGCCGGGTAGCGACACTTCAGCGTCCGTCATTCCCGTGTGCAACCATGTCTCGGTGATACCAATGACATCATACGAGCCGGAAGCTTGGCGATCTTTCAGTTCAGCCAGTTTGTTAGAAAGTCCCTGAGCATTTGGATACAAGCAGGCAAGTTCCTCGGACTCTAGGAGCCCGCACATAGGTGAAGCTGTCAAGTGTGGGAGAATGCCGACCGATGGGAGGTCGGCAGTTACTCGTTTTTTTGATGGGTCAGTGATACCTCGTTTGCAAATTAATTCGGCCAAGGTGCGTCCCAGCCTTCGTTTAAACCTACTTCAGAGTCAATTAAAGCAGCAGTCAAGTTACACTTCTGTACATCCGTCGGTATGCTTGCTGCTTCAGTTGCTTTAATACTTGAGCTGTGCGAATTGTTTGCGACCTTTAACCGAATTTCGGAAGGAAGATGTTTCCGATTTCTTCCGCCATCGATCCAAAACATCCTTTGCTTGTTGCTCTGACTGAACCACAAGTTTTAGGATTCTAGGGCCGCATCCTCTATAATTCGATGAGAGAGGTATCCTAGTGAGCGATAGTGCCACAACATCATCCAAAGAAAGTTTTTCACGAATGAACCGCCACTGTTCTAAATCGTGCTTTCCGGTATCTTGAACATGGTTAGAAGGATGTTCTGGCACTCCATGTATGAAGACTGTGTTTAGGCGGTCTTGCTTGCTGTGCCCCACTTCGGTGTTTCTTCTTGATTGTCGCGCGCTCCAAGGGACATCAGGATAGATACGTATCGCACAGGATTCGTGTTTTAGCGCGCTTGCGGAGAGCAAAACATTTTCCACGTCGGTTGAGGATTCTAGAGTTACTCGAATAAGTCTGGGTTCACCATAGTGTGGCGAGTTCGGATGACGAGTAATTCGTAACAAGTTTACGGGCTTGGCTTTGATACTCATCTGCATACACAATGAGTTCCATTGGTCTTGGTCGTCTGATAACTTATCCAGCAATGTGATGGCGGTAGATTCAGGAACATTTGAGCATACAACAGTCCGGGCACTGTTGTTGGATCCCTTTTTAATCGATATACAACGTATGGTACTCATTTGTCTTGACTTGTTGACAAATGATTGTTTGCTGTTTTTCTCTCCATTTGCGTTAACGGTGTTTACAATGGAAGAGGACGCAACGGCGGCCTCTCGGTGGACCCTTGCAGCAATCTCTGCATATGTAACCGATGTTCTGGGAGGCTTAGTCTCGACAAGAGATATTTGAGCTACAGGTACCAAGGGTTGGTGTTTGGCTGCTCCATCCTTGTTAATACTAGATGTCAGGTCTAGTGGAATTTGCTTAACCAGACGTTTTGAATGGTGCCTGATTTTCTTTGCTGTGAGTACTGCTTGATTCACGTAGGTACAGTCTGTTTTCGCCCGGCGTTCTACCAAAGTTGGAGAAGACAACGGAGATGGAGACATGGCTGATTGCGGTGCAGGCGAAGCGATTTGTTCAGCATTCCGTTGCTTAGCAGCCGCTACGCTTCTGTGGTCCATACTCGCTTCCATTGAAGTAATCTCATTGTTTATCCTCTGCTCTGCTTCTGCGATTAACCGGTCGCATTTCTCAGCTAGGATAAGCAAGCACTTAACGAGGGGGATGGTGGAACACGCAGTACAGAACCAAAATGCATCTTGGGAGCTATTTCGCTCCCGTAACTGTTGTTGGGACACATTTGCACATTTCGTATGGTACCATGCTAAACAGTGCGAACAAGCCAGACCGATTTTTACTACCCGATGACATTCTCCTAACCCGCAAATGCCTTTCGATGGGAGTCTCTTCGGTTTCGCCTTTCTGCCATTCAATTCGGTCTCGTTACCTGACCCAGTGGGTTGGTTAGCGTTCTGTACTTTTACAGCTTTGCGAGCGGCGCACATCAGTCAGGCGAGCGTGGTGGTTGCAAGGTCAAATGATCGGTCGGCGTGGTCGCGCGGTCCGTGTGATGGGTAATGCAGCCGCACTGGCTGACAAGGTCACAAGGAATGGCGAGTGACTGGAACCTGAACAGAGCGCTGAACAAAGATTGACAGATCACAGATTCTTTCACAGCTGTGTTGAGAAACACTGGATCGGAGTAAGCTTAGGCTTTTCGGCCTGCCTCGAGAATTCTGTATCGAATGGTGTCACACAGAATGGCAATCGGCTCAATACGATTGAGTTAAACGCTTGCGCTTAATCACAGATGCCAGTGAAAAACGCTTATTGATGGCACAGCTTCTAATCGTAGAAGATATTTCCACGTATGATGGATCACTGTGTAGAGCTGGTAAATCCGGTTTGAATGAGCGTACAGTGACAACGCTGCGAGAAGATGGAGAGAGGATAGAGGGAAATAATCCAAATGAACCAGTAGCACGCACGGCACGCGTGTGTGAGGATGACCTTGGCACGATGCCGTGTCAAAGGATTTCGGATAAAGCTGCCGTTGTTTGCATGACAACTAAAAGGAGAAAAGTTTACTTATTTTCACCGTTTAAATAGTCTAGCGTTGCAAGTACAAAGATGTCTCCCTTGGTTTCCCGCAAAATTATTCTTGACCTAGCAAGGCGTTTATTAGTGAGCTTACAGAGCTCGACCGAATTGTGAGCAGAATATGTTCTGTCCTATTAGCCATTTGACTACAACCTGGATGAACTACATTTGTATATAGTTGGGTTGTCAGCAGTTGACTGATCGAAACAGAAGCACAGGAAAGGAAAAAGAGCTTTACCGTTGCACTCCAGATGTTAAATTGCTATAACGAAAGAAGTTTGCCGCCAAAATATGATCAGGGAGTAAAGCTTCTCGAAATTTAGCTGTGCGAAATTAACTCATCGAGCAATACTAACTTATGAATATGTCAAGGCATTTCGCTTGATTGGTATCAACACTATTAAACCAAATTTTGGTAATATTTTGAAAGTCATATCTCAGTAACGTAAATCCACCCGGATGCTCGCACTAAACCTCTGGGGTAACTATCAATTTGCGTAAGCCATTGCTAATTATTCGAGTTAATAAATACGTTGGTTGCTTTTGGTTCTGATGCACATTGAACACCCCTCATCCATGCTTAAAATTTCATGCGGAATTTAGTTTATTTGTTTTGCGTTCAAAGTGGGAGTTTTGGCCTGCGAGTATTTTAGTGCATTCTAACCCGGCTCGACGTCGTCGTTTGTTGATAATTCGTCCCGCCCTTGAAAAGTTGGTGAATTCCTGTTCTAGAGTAAGCCTCAAGTAGGCACTATGGAAGATATCTTACGATATCAGCTGTCTTAATGCAAGGTATTACATTTGTTGCATAGGGTCGATTCCCAGTGGTTGACCAATTTTTAAACTAAAAGTACAATTACATGCGGTAACCTGAGATTTCTGGGGCCAATATCCTAATTTGTGATTACGTGTATCCACAGTGTTTTAGAAAAAAGTCAGAAACATTTTAACTGACAAAGAAAGCAATGTCAGCGGCACGTACTTCATAAGGCATCTTCAATTTTTGTCATACTGACTATTTGTAACAGCAGTGAGAGGTTGAAACGTTTGTGGTACAAAATTAGATCCCAAAGTTGTGCTATGATCGGTCGGCGAACAGGTTCATTCAAAGCTTCTTGTTTTAAGGCTGTATGCCATGATTTTGATAAACGAAACACTAACAAGAGCAGACGAGTTTATAGGTTGCCATCATATGCCCACACACGCATTTAGTTGGCCGAGTAACAGCTCTATAGAATGTTTATCAAATTTAGCATGAAACAAGCAACCCGTTGCTTATCCCATAGCATGGCTCTACTAAAAGATATCGCCATATGGAAACGAAAAATGTGTGATAGCTAGCAAAGGGTACAAAAAGCGCCAGTGTTGCTCACCTCTGTTTAAGATGGATTTTTAATTGGTTCATAGGAATATCTATGTCATTGTCCTAAACTCGTTCGTCCTTTGGCACTCGGTAGTGTAGGTATTTGGTTAACAAATCGATAAAATGAAACACATCCCTAGTGGTGAAGATAAGATCCGATAAAAATGAAGGGGATGGATAACAACTAAGAGTTAGATAGACAGTTGACCGGCTGTCTAAAGCAGATAACGCCTATCAAGAACAACGAATTTAAAAGCAGAGGCATTCGACTGGACGGTTTTTAAGATGAGATATCCTACCTTAAGTTCATACAGAATACGATCTAATTGTTATAGCGGAGGTAAGAATACTCCACCACTCCCTGTGGTTTTGTGAGTTTTATTCCACTCACCCCTATTCACCCCGTCCTCTTTTACGGTTCCCCACATACGTTTCTATTACTTCACCTTTGTGACTAGCTTGGGTTGACACTGAATCTTATGCTTAATGGTTTTTCCATTACTCTGTACTTTTCGCTCGTTCGTGAGACATCGTATCGATCCTTCGCCCCGGGAATGACAAGCTTTGATTGATCGATTGTCAGCCTTTTTGCATAACCAGTGTATATGCCCTAATTTGAATCATGTCATTGAGTTGCATACACAGACGATTGGTGGCCGGTTTGGCGTGCGGTGTGAATATTATTTTCTACCCGGTCGTTGGTGTTCTCACTACCGTTAGTGGGTGGAAGCAATCGTGGGGTTCCGACACAACACTAATGTGTCCGATAAAGGAGATGGGTATGATTTCTCAGCATTTCTGGTGCAGCGTATGGTGAAACCTCTGCAGCAGTTAAGGAATTCGGTATGCAGTTAATGCGTGGGAGAAACTTGGCACTTACTATTAAAACAACAAACGTAACCTTTCCGACAAAAGATGGAGAGAAATCGATGCCCAAGCAAGGTTTAGCATATTTCGGTGGCCTAAAGACGTAGAATAAGCATGTGAACTGGCTCCATTGCTGCATACGTACCCGATTTTTTAAAATGTTGCACAGAAAAATATCATAGGTTTCACCTCATTGCTTGCTTTACATTTAATAATGAGATACACCGTCGCATTGATCGATTAATCGCATGTTGGCAGATATTTTTATAGAGAACTTAGAACAAAGTCTATTGAGAAATCACATAAATCAAACAGAATTGTTTTTTTGGAATCTGCACGTTATTCGCCGGAAAACACTGCCCACAACAACGCTTTTCAAACACATTTGAACAAATTAAATAACGATTGCAGGCTTCGAACCTAAGACCAATGACATATCAGCAGCAGCCACTATTCTTTTCGCTAAAGGGACACGATGAGCGGGGTTTAGCTCAATGATTTTATCGATTAATGTTCAATTATACGTGAATCGCGGTCTACAGAGTAATTGCGCGTCGCAATCCATGCACACATGTACTTCAAAGTGACTCACTAATGACATATAATAATTTTTGCTAAAGACTATGTCATACTTTGCAAATCGAAAAGTATGCTGTGCACGTGCTATAACTGTTAACATCACGCCTGCGAATCTTCACAGCGATTGCAAATGTGAAAAGCAAAACCCACTGTTTTTATTGGACGCAGATATGATCCGGAACAATTAAGTCTTCTTATAGCAGAAATGACGCGGACAAAGCTCCTGGACTGGGCAGTGCACCAATTTTGACAGAGTGATGTCACTGAAAAAAGGGAACCTTGGCGCCTTCAGGATGTCAAGCAAGTACACACATAATAGCCACAACGAAGAATTATTTCAAATCTGTGACACATAAAGAGAAAATGTATACACAAAACACATTATCCTGAAGCATCTGAGAGAGCGCAACAGTAATATTGTGGCATGGTTCCTAGAAAAAGGCTTAGTAATAATTCTTCTGGCATCCTTTATAAATTACACTTAGTAACGTGTGATTGAAGGCGTTGAATTAATGCATTATTCACAGTTGCTTTAGCTGAAAACTTAGATAACACACTAACCCTAATTATTTTGAAATCTTTTTAGTCAGACAGTTTATTTCCGAAAAAATATTTTATTTCTTGTATGATCACATACTGGCTATAAAATGTAACATCCAAAAAGCTAGGTGTCCTTTAAATAATGTTTCATTGAAAATCACTGAATGTTCGCCATATTTGTGTTCAATAATATCCAGAAGGTATTATCACACGTAATGACATAAAAAGTGCGATATTTATGGTATGCATGATCTGCAACCATCTCTCCTTTTCAAAGGACCCCAACAATAAAAGTTAGTATTAAAATGATTCGAAAATTTGCACATTTTGTTTCAAATTTTCTGATATATCGGGCAAATAGTATTACAGCCTGAAACTCAGCATTGGAGTAACATTCTTTTTCCTTTACAATTTCATTGTCATGGTTAGAAATGCATGTAGACTATAATTTACCAAGTGACATCATTTTTCATCTACGGAAAACGAAATTTATTCTGCATAACATATTTTCAACCTGCAAAAGGAAGCGAACGGTTTTCTCGAAGCCAACGTTTAGATTACGCCTTCATATGACGGACAAAATTCTGACAAACATTGTATCAATTAAGTGATTCAGAATGCTTTTATCTATTGGTGATCTGCCAGCGAATAAGTTACGTAATTGTCGTCACCATGGATGATGAACCATGCACACGGGAAACAGAAAATGGCGGTATAAATTCACAAGGGAAAATTGCTCCCCTTATGTTTGTGTACCTAATAAAACCTCAAAAGGATACCAGATTTATACTGTAGAGGAAACACGACTTATGTCTAGTATCACAGACCCACAGACAATGGTTTGAATGTGAACCTGCTTTTTTAAAGGAGATAACACCGTATAAAGCATTAGAAAGCTTCTTTGAAAACGCCGTTTTTGAGCACATAGTAAGGCCGAAAATTGAGTACACCAGTTCAAAAAGTGAACACTCACTCAGTATAACAATGGTTGAAATGCGTGCTTTTCTCGCTAGTCTGTTTATCTCGGGCTGTTATCCATTGCCACGAAGACACATGCAATGGGATCCTGAACGCAAGGTCCACAATGCAGCCATCAGTCAAACAATGACTCCAAACAAATTTGACACCTGCATATAAGCAAGGGCAACATGACATGTATCCTTCCAACGAGCTGTCGTAATAGTCTACTTGTAGGTGTGTCTAGCAGAGAATAATGTCCAACGAATTCTTCTTATATCCAGCAGAAAACGGCAGAGCGCTGAAGACAGCATCAGACAATCTACTGGACACCACTTGGAATCTGTGCCAAAACAAAGATGCCGGGACTGTGGAAAGAAGGCTAAACTAGTCTCTCACTCACATTCCCAAGTCACTTATTGCTGGCGTCCTTTAAAAAGAGCATCTAAAATAACCCTCGTATATTCTAAAATTAGCTAACTTTGCAAAATCGAAACTTCATATGAGTGTTGTTACACCATTTTAC